>JAHWFP010170882.1:38408-54422 GCA_023313725.1 Lithobius niger
ACAAGGTAATTATTTCTGCTGTTTTTATCTCGTATCCCTATTACTGTCACACAACAAGCAACTTACAAACCACGCTACCGATTTCATAAAGTTTTCAAACTACACCTCTGCTTTCATCATATTGGTACTTTTAAGTATAGAATTTGTCGTTATTGACGTGTTGTTGTTGTTGTTGTGTTGCATTCTGTTTACTTCTTTGTTATTACTTCTTAACGGACTTCACTTTTGAAAGAAAACATAATAACTCCCTCCTCAAACCAGCGGCGTAGCTACACGCTGGTAAGGGTTCCCCAGCCTCAAGACTCCCCCCCCCAACCCCCCGAAAGATATAATATTATTTAGATTTAAAAGGGCTCTTTTACAATATACTTGCTATTTAATTTTATATAAACTCAATTTTAAAATGAATTTCGAGCCTCCCCATCCGTCCATCCCCTTGCTAAAAAAAATATGGTGGCCCGTAAAAAACGAACAAGCTGAAAAATTCCTCCAAACCTTTTTCCAAGTTTAAAAAAATGTGAAAATTGGGACCAACTGACTGAAGTGCGAAAAAGTGGTTCCTATTTTCACTGCAACAGAAAATGTAAAAAAAAAAAATTAGAAAAAAGTAGGGACTTAAGAAATTTTTCAACTCGTGCGTTTTTTATGGCCCATCCTGTATATTTAGGAGGGGGTCCCAAGGGCTAATTTGCCACCGGCCCCACCTAACGTAGCTATGCCACTGCCTCAAACACCTCTCTCTTTTAGTAACTCGTAGCTCGAAGCAGTACAGATGAATTTCGCATCATGCTGGTGTCTGTCTGTCAGTCTGTCTGCCTTTATCGACGATACATTTTGAACCCATTTTCCAGTTCATTTCAATTTTCCCACATATATTTCATGCCCTGTTGGTGGATTGAAGTTCATAAGTCAAACGTGTGGAAAGTGGTTTCGGTAATTTCGATTGAAGTATTAAAGTTATTCCGACATCATAAATCAGACACTTTGTTGAGGGAATCGGAAATTTATATGAAAACTAAAGACTTGACTGAGAATGATGCCTAAAATCATACACATCACTTCTAATTTTAGTCATGTGCTCTGTCCGTGGTGTACATTCCCTTAAGAAGGCATTCTGTAGAAATTTTAAAGCATAAAATTCTTTCGAAACTCTTATGAAGTCTTTAGAACATTCTGTAGAAAATTCCTTAGAAAAATAGACCAATTCTCTAAAAAATGTTCTGAAAATTCTGAAGAAACATCTAATTTTATTTTCACATTTACGGCTTAAATTTTTAAAAGCATCGAGTTTTCTTAGGAATATACAGGACACCAGATAGCTTCGTTAGCTATACACCAACACATAATTCACTGCATGCAATGATGTTCCCTATAAGCCAAAGATTTCTCTCAACCTAATTTCTGCCAACATTATCTTCGACCATTTCAATATTGTTGTCAGGTTGTATTATGCTGTATTTTTTTTTACTAATGTTTACTGCTATGTTACAAATTATATCTTTTAGTTTATAGTGTAATTCAGGCAAACTGATTGTTTAAGTTAGTTTATTGAGCTGCATTAATAACACTGTAATCCATCATGTACTGAACTGCTATGGACTTGTTTTGCTGACTTACTAAAGATACTCCAGTCTTTCCACAGTTGGTATACAACGAAACTGCCATAAAATATTAAGATAAGCCTAGAAACCTCCCCTTTATGTGATTCTGTTTCTAAAAAAACAAAATGTAGCCTCTTTTTTATTTTATTTTTCTGAAATTAATTAAGTGAACACACATTTATAAATTCAGAGTTTAATACACTTCATGTCTGGAAACATCTTTGAAACAACTGGTTGAAGTTTTATCAAAATTATTCAACTTATCTATAAATTTGTGCAAGAAAAAAGGCTAAGACCGGCAGTAATATTTAAGTTGATTGAAGCTAGTCCCATAAAGCAGGCTTAACGTAGGCAGTATGCCGCCGCGAATACACAAAAGTCTGCGCGGAACGGCCCTACGGATAACCATTTTTCGTTAACTCAATTTTTCAATAACTTTTAATAATTTTTCAATAACTCAAAATATTGAAGTATATCCTACATTATAAAGATGAGTGAAACAGTTAAATACCTGTACGAATCCTTTCAACGCCGATTCAAAGTTATTATTGTTATTTCATGGAGTGCATCTCTCGACGTGCGCTCGAACTACGACGAAGTTGCGAATAAGACTCGTAGGATTTCCCCGGACGCTGGGCCCGCTTCAAAGGTTCATGGACTGGGAAATGTTTCACTTCGCGTCAATGAAATAATGAAAAATAACTTTCATTCTGTGACTCCATTCGTAGAGATATTTAGCTAACTGTTTCACTCAACTTATTAGTGAACCCAAGTCATAAAGCGAACAATGCTTAACTCTGAAGTCTCATTTCGAGATCTGCACAATTCGGCGTTTGTGTGATTTAGCATCCATTTAATTAGCTCAGAAATACACGTATGCTCGAAAAATTCCGAATACAGCTGAATCTTGTACCTTAACCTTTTATTGAGCCCTTCAGTCAGATTTTTGGGCAGAAATGTAGTCGTGTGATAGTCGTCCTATTCAAACGCATGCTTTTTCCAAGTAGTAGGGTCTATAATGGTTTCGTAATATATTATATTTCTCTTTTGTAATCTGACTGTGTCTCACTAACAATTTGTATGGCGTTAAAAGACTATCCGTAGGACTATCCTTGACCCTTGAAGATATGAAAGTGTGGGGGAAAAAATCATATGTATAGGCCATTCTCAGTGACGAGTATTGGTTAACATTAATTAAATCTTGGTTACATTTTACATTCCTAAACGCAAAAAGAATTACTGAGACTTTACACAATTTAAACAAGTTTTTTTTTACGTTGGAAAAGAAAGAAATCGTCAAATTAAAGTCGTTTATCGTGTGATGGAGAGGAGCAACTTTGCTAAGATATTCCTAGAATCTATTACACGTTGGTATCATTGGTCTGGCCAATTTCAGTGAAGAATATTTGTTTCCTAATTCCTTACATACTTAAATACAGTTATTCATAAGCGGTAAGTTAAACAAGCTTCTTGAAAAGCAACGCACATTGTATTGTTTTTACCAATATTTGCAGGTTATATTATAGGTGTATTTGTATGATGGGTTCAGGGTTGGACGGTACACGACTCGTACCTCAAATTGGGGGGGGGGGGGGATGGCTCTTAAGCATCTTGGGCATATGTTACAGGTTTGTAAAAAAATAATATTTTCTTAGGTAGGGGGAGGGGGCCAACAAGGTTTTTGCATAGAGACCCAGCCTAACTTCATTATACTGCTGTGTGGAGGCTTGCACATAAAGTAATATAATTGTGGGTATCCATGGGCATTCAAATATGTTACTATTTTATTCGCATGTCTCTTTACATGATTTATAGACATCATAGGAGTTGAGCTTTTGTAGAGCTACTTGATTTATGTTGTTTGGCTTTCGCTCTACACCCAATGTACACAAGTGTCAACATTTATTTACTCTCTGCACTAATGTGTAAAAAAACTGACTGTCGGATATCAAGCCAAAGTCATCTTTAGTCGTTTCATACTCATTTACATACTCGTTTTGTACTCAATTGCCATAATTATTGTTCAGTAACTTTCTTACTATCTCACAACTATCTCGACTGTTATTGCACTTCACTTTAGTCTGAAAAAAAATTCTATAAATCGCTAGCTAAATATTTGGGTATAAATCCCCTGTAAGCCAGTGTCTTTGTCGAGTTTAACTTACCATAAAAAAATATAAAAAATAGGCGAATTTACCATTCGTTTAGTATTTCTTCGAAAATAAATCGATTTCAGCAGGAGATTACTAAATAAATACAGAATAAATTCATTGAATAGGGAAGTGCTTTTTATGCGTCTGCGGAATTTTTTTTCTTTGGTTGATGATATGGCCACCCATTCAACTTTAACTTTGTGTAGATTGAATAAATTTTGCTGTGTGGCTGCCCATTTTCTGTTTTTGTCATTTCTTGCTTTTGTGATCTTTAGAGTAACAGCTACCTTCACTGTGACATGTTTTGTGCAATAAACTGATGATGTGTATTTTATCTTCCCCAGACGCTGCCATCTCGTGTCTTCGTGTACGTTAATGCCCTGGAGGAATTAGACCTTTCGTCTAACCGCATCTCTGCCATTGCTCCTGATGCCTTCGCAGGCCTAGACGCACTACGCACCCTCCACTTGCGAAATAATCTTCTCAAGGATGTGCCGTCCACCTCCTTTGAGCCTATTCCTTCGCTTGGAATGCTCGATATAGGACAAAATCCATTTGGAGGTATTGCTCCCAGAGCGTTTCGGGCTCTGCCGTATCTTCAGCAGCTTTATGTAGATTCCTGTGGCCTGCGGGACCTTCAGTCTGGTGTCTTTGAAGGGGTTATTGGGTTGCGTGCACTGCATATCCAAAGCAATGGGTTGCATGCTATTCCAGAACCACTATCGACTCTAGATCGACTGGAACATCTGGAAGTGGGACAGAACCCTTTAGAAGAAGTAGCTGCTCATGCATTCCCAGGACTACGTTCCTTACGTGTGTTAGAAATAGGAGGAGCTTCAATACTAGAGGCAGTGCGTAAAGGAGCATTTCTTGACAATGCTAATTTGCACACGATAAATTTAGTGTTTAATCCTCGGCTCTCTGTGATAGAACCAGGTGTATTTGATGGACTAGCTGGCCTGCGTGTCCTTTCGCTTCGGGGTAATGCCTTGGCCACGTTTTCGGAGACGTTGCTTGTCTGGGATGATCTGGACAGTCTCGACCTGCGAGACAACCCCATTCAGTGCAATTGCAGCTTATTGTGGCTTCGTAACTTGTTGCATGCGAGGAACTTATCAGCTGTGTCGGACGGCGGGCAGAGCCTCCCACCCGTGGCCACGTGTTTTGTCCCTGAACGGGTGCGCGGACGGAGCTTGGCGGAACTGAGTGCCGACGATCTAGCCTGCTACTTCCCAGATGTGCGGCAGCAGGCGCTCGTCGGCATCGTGGCCGCCGTGGTGGTGGCGTGCGTCGCCACGCTCGTGCTCGTCGTCCTCAAGTACCGCAAGCGCGTGACCACGGTGCTCAAGGACAAATGGAGCGACGGCGCACTGCGCAGAAAAGAGCACCAGTATGAGAAAACTAACGATGAGGAGGAAAACAACATTCTTCATGCTGCTGCTCAGCAGTCTCTCAAAATGACACCAGTCACAGAGTTGTGATAATGCCTCCCTCTCTCAATACTTGTTTCTTTCTACCCTGCAGCAATTTCTGCGTTGCGATCTAGTAGAAGACCACAGTCTTCGAATCTGAGAATCGCTTACCCCGCTGAAGCGGCTATGTGACAGTTGTCGTGCTGGATTGCAGATACATCTTTCGGCGTCTACACACTCGTGTGTACAGTTTCGCTATGTTTACATGCACGCACACAAAGTTCGGCAAGAGCCGTGGACTTCGAATTGAGCCAAAGAGTCAGGAAGTTGGTGCCACGATAACGAATCGCAATTACCCACATGTATGGAGGTTTTGATGTTGACTTCTGTGAAATAAATGTGGTGAAATCTTGTCCAGGGAGATTATTCAGAAAATGGCCAGCACTTTTATCATCGTAAGCCTGCCAGTTAACCAATTACATTCTTTACTCCCACTCCTATTCCTTATTAACACACACACAAAAAAGGAGAAAAGTGCTTCAGTGAATTTCTGGTGCAAAGTTGCCAAAAATTTTTTTAGTTACGTCCATTAGCCAGGTCATTAAAAAAAAAAACAATGGAAATATGTCTGACTTTTCCCCCTTCATTATGTATGAATGTATCCTTCAGTACTGACTAGATTACTCTGCAAATCGATGGAACATGATTGTGTGCGATGTATGCTGAAGTTGAGTGACAAGTTTAGTGCGTGCATCTTTTTGACAATGGATAATGGAATTAAAGGCTAGTTTTTACAGCTACAAGGATATAAAAAGGCCTATTTTTTTGTGGTCCTCTTTGTTGTTTGCTAGTGAAAGGGCTATTCAAAGTGACAAAGCCAGAAGCGGAAGGCCAGTGCATGATGATAATCTTTTCCAAATAACAGTTTACAGAGTTTGTGTGTCAGAAATCGAGACAATACTGGAGAAATTTTGTAAATTAAGTTGCCTTGATTAAGGAACTCATTTGCGTGCCGTCTGTTAACTTGTGTCAAATCGTGAGCTCATTCCTCCGTTGTTGTCATTCTGGCCTACAATAATACTGTTGCATTCACCATAATTTTCCAGCTCTGAATTGGTTATTCCTACGTTTCCCATCCACCTGTGCCCATCACCTCACCTGTACTGGAAAGAGCGGTGCACGTTTTCTGTGATATATTAACGTACATTTGTTTATTATTGTACCTCTATGTACATAATGCACCCGTGGGTACTGTATTGATCTGTATATTGTTTGAAAGATGATGGTATGTAGTTGGTAGTTTCTTTGGTGCTTTATGACTTCTCAACTATGTAAAAAGGCACGTGATGCAGGGGGCACATGATTATTATATTTTAATTGGTCGATTTCCAATGTCACCTTAAACAATGTATGCAAAACATTTTGAGGATAGCTTTTTTTCTCCTAGGGACCCACTAGGTCAAATTCGTTGGCATAAAGTTAATTGCGCTTTTTTTTTTCCAAGTAAGATACACAGGTAGGCTCTGGTTCAATGGTCTGCATTACATTACACCATAAATTAAGAAGACACCACAGTAACAAAATATTAAGCAAAGGTTACCTTCACTTGATTTAGTATATTTTAAATGTAATATGCTTGTAATATCCACCAATTTCTGTTATTACGATGTCTGCGCAGTGTTCGCAAAGCACTTAAGTTCAGAAATTAGACACTGAGAGTTATGAGTTGCACAAAAAATGATAGAATTAATACGTTTTAAAGAAACAAACTTTTGTTAAACCATCGAGTCAACATTCCTAGCGACGTACACAATTGTCTTTGCAGGCCCAAGATTGATTTCCTGATCTGCGTACTCAACCATCCATAGACACCAAAGTGAACATCATGCTTCAAATCGTCAGGAGTAAAATGTCTTTGTTAGTGTTGTTAACATGGATATCAATAAACAACAGTCAGCGAGGGTGAAATCTGTCAAATGTTTACATGCAGTATCTTTCACATTTAAAATTACTTCTGAGAATTACTTTTGAAGAAGGTGCAGTGTGTCCATCACTGAATCATTGATTCTGTGCATGGACACGCTGCACCTTCTTCCGAAGTATACAAATTTGGTGAGGCGGGAAGCGGGAATTTCAGCACTCACGCTTCTAGCGCCAAGCCCGGGGACTATGATTTTTATGGTTAAACATGAAAATAAAACATTAAAACGTAAAAGGTAGCATGCAAAGCCCTTGGTAAACCTGAGAATTAGGAGGTACCATCTTGAATGTGTTGAGTGGTGTCATTTGGGAGAGTCCACAATGCGAGGAGGAAGGGGGAGGGGGAGGAATTTGATTGGTAAGGGACCCTATTTTTTGCGAATTGTAGCGCTCACTGTTTTGGTGATTAATAATAAAGGCTCTGTTTTGATGATCCTGAATTTTTCTAATTGATATCTGACTGCTTTATGAGACTGTATATGGAACACAGGTGTGCCATATAAGGGCCATATAAGGTGCAGTGCGTCCATGCACCGCATTCGTAAGCAGTTTTAAATGTGTGAGAAACAGCATGTGAAGATTTGTAACATGGATGTAGCCTATTCACATTAGAAAATATAATCCGGAATAACCAGCTTTCCATGGAAATTATGGATTTGTGGTGAGCAATTCGAAGTGTTGGTTTGGTGTTGTGTATTCATTCAGCACTGTTTTTATGTTGTTGAACACGTTCACAGTTTACGTTGTAACAGCTGCATTTCTTCCTTAGTATTTTGGTTTTTAATTTTGGCATTTTGTTGCTGCATACATTTGAAGGCCGTAGTCTACATTCCGATTAGTATATACGCTGATACTAACGCAGTGTAAGGACAGCAGTACACATTTATGCAATAGATGGCAGTCTTGCAACTAATCATTAGATGTCAACAGCAAGTACAGAAACTAAACTCACGTACTTACTGGCTGCAACTAGGAAATAAATTTGGAGATAATGCAAACACAGAAATGAAAAGAGTAGTACATAATAAGGCTGTGAGTTTAAACTAAAAAGTTGGGGCATAATACGAGAACTTAAACGTTGAGAAATGAAAACCGCACATTGCTAATTAGTTATTCGGACTTTTAGCATCATTTGCAGATTTATTCGTCAAACAAATTAATCTGTTCACAAACCAGAGCCAATAGTCATACGTAGGTCTGAAGGAGTGACAGGGCCGGATTAAGCTTCGTAGAGGCCTGGTGCTTACGACAGATTGTGGCCTCCCAGCCCCGCAAAAAGGGGCGCAATACATAAATTTTAACAACTTTTCAGTTAAAGATAAATTTTTAAAATTTAAAATAGGAACTTATTTTATATTTTTGTTGACCGTGAGCCATCCTTTATGCCCTTTCTTGGCCTGAGGCCAGGCGCTTCAGCACCCAAAGCACCCGCCTTAATCCGGCCCTGAGGAGTGAACACCCCAAAGTTATTGCCTCATGCAAAATAATATGCATATTTCCTGAAAACCTCTCTGGAAATCATAAAATTTTGCAATAATTTCAGGGATCCAACAATTGGTTGGAGTAATTAAAGTAAAACAATGATAAGCGTACGCTCTTGCCACAAACTGCACGAGAAAGAATTGCAGGTTAAATTGCTAATAGTCTCTGTAAATAATTTTGCTCTATTCATTCAGTCTTGTTTAGTCTGCCATCGTTGCTTGAGAAAACCTCAGGTAAGTCACTGTTACACAATTCAGTCAGAAATAAATGTGTGTATGGACTTGATTCTATTATTTTTGTGTAAAATAACAAGCATTCCCAGTGTCACGTCACTTTAAAATACTGGTTTCTTAAATGGCTATCCTTTTCAGCGAGGGAATAAGCATGTTGTAAAGAGGCTGATTAGTTATTTGAACATTCACAATCTACATTTAGCAGTAAATATCGTGACGCAAGATTCATACAGCTACTATGAATATGTTACAAAACAATAGCAATTCATCTTGGGAGCTTAGCCTCAATTGTAATGCTGAGAAGGTATCTGATTCATCAATCCTTTGAAGTTATAAGCCATTTACCTTTTCTTACCAAAGTAATCAAGCTGAGTCTCTTCCTCTTTCATGCTGTGGAGTTTTCAGTTTTACATTGCAGTCATTAAATTGTTATACACATTGGGCATTTGCAATTTTTGTGTTTGTTGCATCCACGTGAAAAACCATTGCCACTATTTCTCAAGTTTTGGGAACAGCACTGAACTTTTGTTCTTTGCGTTCTTTTAATAATGTACTAAAATATTTCAACATTGCTTTGTAAAAGGCTCCAATAAAAGTTTTTTTATTGGAATATGCTTACACAATTCATAGCCTATTAACTGGAAAGAAATTGACAAGACTTAGCTCATAAATACACAGTTAAAACAATCGTTCTAAATTATGTGGGTTGGTGACGGTGAGTCATAAATGTGCTTACTGGCAGAAGGTTATTTGAAAATTTACATACGTCAAATGGAAAGAGCCAGCATCGAGAATTATCTAACTTATAGGCCTTTAACTGTGTAGGTGCATTCCCAATATAATTACCTGACAAGCTTAGTGCATCCTTTACAGTACTATAAGAACCAGACAGTAAATTAATAATGCCAGTACTTACTATCGTTTGAGGAGCTGGTTGAACATCCTCTGGTAACACCCTCTAGAGTGCTTTTGAAATTAGTATTTTGTTCTAATTCTTAGCTCCACCATGTTTACGGAAACCAATATTTCCCTCTTGCCAAATTTTGTTTTGTTGCCCAGAACTGGATGCATAAAAATTCAATCCACTTTGGTTTGCTGATATTCAAATAATTATCTTTATTAAACGTTCACATAACCGAGATGGTAAATTGCTTTTGTTTGTTTGTATTTTTTCATCATGCTTGTGAGCAATGCAAGGGTTCAAATCAGGAGCTGAGCAATAAGTGGAACAACAGTCAGTTTCATGACAATCCGAAATGTAGAAATGCTTCATTCTCGTCATTCCCTTTTGTGTTATTCACAGGTACATTATGTTTTCATGTCCACTGAGAATCACGGAAATGTCTGTTGTTTCTGTACACAGCGCATGTTTGCAGGATGTGTTTTCCTGCAATACAGTCTGTTTGAAACCGGGTAAAGTGGGGTGGATTTCGGTGATAAAGTCAACCTCATTGTGATAATTTATATGAGTGTTCTTAAAGCTCCATTCATATGGTTTATCACTTGTAAATGCCATTACAATAAATGGTTATCGTGAAAATGGTAGAGCCTAGTAAGCATTGAATTTAAATAATCGTTATGATTTTCTCTCCTGCTTAGTGCTTTTTGGCTTACGTGTTTATCGTTGGTGGACAAAATAATGAATAATTAAAAGAAATGTGCACGTTTGTTTGTTTGTGTTGGAATAGCCGGCCTTTAAATTACTTGAATCTTAAGGTGGGGATTTTAAATCATTGTGTTGTCTACGAATATTTAGAAATATGCAGTTGTTAATAACAGAAAAAAAGCATCACAGTAACTCTGTGGGCTGTTCCACAGACCACTATGCATTACCATTAATTAACTTAATGACGATGGGCAAAGCGATAACCTTAGCAATATGTTTCACCATTTTAATTTTTGAAAGCCTGTATTGACTCAATCACAACGAAAAATAATAACTTCGAAACACATTCTCGGTTGAAAGATCGTGAAAATCGAGTTTAAAATAATTTAAAGCAAGATAACGATTTGCATTTTACGTGGTGAAACTTTAGGCCAATTTTCCGTTTTACACCCTGTGTAATAAAAACGAACACATTTCCGTGATTCTAGTTATTCGTAATAGAAACATCCGTGCTGGTAAGAAGACAAGTAATATACTCCTGACAACTTCCGGCAAAAGCCTGCGTTGCGTCCATGTTAACCGTAACCTAGTGGGCAGCCAGCCCTGGATGCTATGACGGAAATATATTTAATAGATATTCTCATTGTTAATGTTTAATGATCCTAGCTAAAATAAATATTGCACAGGTGAAATTTAAACACGTAAAATTTCGATGCTTATTGAAAAGTTACAGTTACTGACTTCTGGAGACAGTCATGATGTGATATTACTGACTGATATCACAGATGCCTATCACAATCTGTGGTAGCATCTGTGATATGGAGCAATATTAATGATCGTTTTAAAAAGATGCCAATTTTCAAATAAGATCGACACCCTTTATGTGTTTAAACATCAACTGTGCATCGAGCTTTATTTGAGGAGCATTTTTTCAAAACGCAACAAGTCACATTTTTGCTTTTTTTACCTGAAGGTGGCGTTACATTCCTTGTGAGAAAATACGTGTCCTACAACGTCCGTCTCGTGTCAAATTGTGGCAAGTCCCGCTTAAATTAATGCCTCAATTGGGGCTATTTTTTCATAACGCAACATGTCCACCTTAGCTTTGCGAACAGAACGCAACTTGTCCACTCCAGCCAATCAGCTTGCTTCCCGCTTATCCAACATGGCGGCCTCCATCGTTTCATGCGGTTGAGTGGGAGCGGCCGTTGTTTATTTGTTTTTGGACGGGTAACAATCAAACTAAAACACATTTTGTGATGGATGGCCAGACAATTAGAATTAGCACGTGCAATAATGGTGCAAGAAAAATGAAAAAAACTGCCTAACAAGCGACAGCAAGCAAGGAGAGACAGGTAAGTCGTTGTGTTGTCGGCGACGTAAACAAACGCTCATGCAGTATGTGATGTAAACAAACGCTCGTGCTGTGTACGATGTAAACAAACGCTCGTGCTGTGTACGATGTAAACAAACGCTCGTCTTGTGTGCTGTTAGTTAAAAGAAAATTATTGCTTTATGTAGGTATCGGGGCCCTGATCCAGAGCCCTCTGAATTCACACCTAAATGCGTCCACAAAGGGGGTTCCTAACGCTTGCTCCAAAATTACGTTACAAGATTTAAAAAAAGGCTAGAACGTGAATAATGTCATGTTTCTTTTTGATCATTCCATGTATTTTAATGCTTAACATGGACATTTTAAACGTTTTAGTTAAAAACTTCACAAACTTCATCCGACTGGGCATAATAATTACTTAAAAAGTGCAAACATGTGCAGTACCATTTTTTCATAATGCAACATGTCCATGTCGAATGCATTCAAAACGCAACTTGTCCAAAGTGATTTTTCAAAATGAAACATGTGCATAGTATAAATCCTCGTACTTGCAACATCGTAGTGAATTTAAGATTTTTTTTTCTGCCAAGTGTTTTTTGATGTACAAGTTAAAAACAAGCTGCATTAATATCACTCAGTTGTGTTTAATTAAGTTTGTAATCAGTTTTTCTCGATTTCCCAAAAAAAAGTGAAATGGACTTGTTGCATTTTGAAAATTCACTCCTCATTTTATCTATTATTAAATCACACATTTTAACTTTCTACTGTCTGTTTAATCATGCAACATTCCAGTTTTGACGTTATGTTTCTTTTTGTCTGATGTGAACCATTCCACTGTGAACAAAATATAGCATTTATTGGTTCATTAGTTTTCGTGTATTCACACTGGGTGCATATTCCATATTGTACCAACAAAAGAATTCCTTATTGTGTCAACCAAAAATTCCATATTGTACCAACAAAACATTGGATTCCATTCACACTGTGTATTGATGGTTGAAATGATCAAAAAGATGTATCATCGAAATCGATGATCAATTTTTCCAAGCGCATGGGTGCTGCAAGGAAATATATACGTGTACGCTTGTGACTGCTTTATATTGTTAAACAAAAAGATTTGTTGCTTTAATTTAATTTTGTAGGTCCGATAACAAGGCAATAAAGAAATTATGGTGTTTATGAACTCAATCTCAATGCACGTTAACAGAACGACAGAGATGGTGATGTAGCAAATACGTATTGATGTTTTGTATCTCACTTGAACGTTGATGCCTGGATGCAAGGCCTAGTCATTGTATTTCCGATGGTGCGCTCTTAGTGCTACCAAGGAAGGGAGTAAGTTCGTTTCGTTATATTTGCCTTAATACAACGTGTGGTGAAGCACGCTTTTAAGCACTTGTAAAATATTAATAATACTAATGGTAATAAATAAACAAAATGAACATATCTTTCTTATATCACGTTGCGTATTATAGCCATTATCCAGGAATTCATCAGAGCCTAAGTTCGCCGTAGAACGGATTAATTAACATTGTAAAGTGTTTTGGTGGTTGGGTTTTGTATTTCAGTACTACACGACCTGTCAAATTGGATTTATTTGTTGTACTTTTTTCCTTGCTGTAATTCTGTAAAGAGAACAAACTGGATTGTGTTCATTTGGCTTTGTCGAAATGTAAAAAGTCCTTTTAATGCTACCACTTCTGAGTTAAGAATATAAGTTACATTTCATGTTCGTCTCAGACTCATTTCATTTCATATGCACATTACGAACACTTTGTACAATACTTACTCTATATTTTGAATTACACTTTATGTTACTATTGTGCCTCACAATGATAGTGTTTTTTAAACATTCCTAAACACACACAAAAATAAGAACAATCGATAATTATTGCATGCACCATTTCATATACTAAATAAATACAGATGCAAACCTATTTACGTTGCCTTTTGGACTTATATCTCAGACTGCCTTTGCAGAGAATCGAACCCACGACATTTGGAACCAAAGGCTGAAGTCCTACCGCTGATCCACACTGACACTGCCGAAAGGAAACGTCCATAGACAGCATTTAACACGTGCATATTAACATACAAACTAGTATACATACACATACTATTAACGTAAAAAAAATTGAGTTTTATTAATATTTGTTCTTTTGGGAGAAATGGTAACAATATTTAAAATTTCGATTTTTTAAAATTTTGAATATTGTTACCATTTCCCTAAAAGGAATACAAATTTTCGTTCCCAAAAGGCAAAAATATAACATGTAAAAGATGCAAGTTATTTAAGTTGATGTTGAGTTTAGACAATTGTTTCACAACAGCATCTGGTCGAGCAAAAATGCATTGTGTAAAATGCTGTAAGCAACTGTTTTCAGATTGTTTTTGTATTTATCAATTAAAAGCAGGCTATTTTCTTGTAATATACAAGGGATTTAATTTTATATGTTTTAATGTTAATGCACAACCCCAAAACGCCTAAGAAAAACTTGTGATAAAAATTACAGACAGTAGTTTCTAAAGACTAGTTTACTAACTACACCCTTTAACAAATCAAAGATTACCCATTGTACAGTGTACGTAAGAACAGTTAAAGGGTTACTGTCTGCATAACATTCGACCAATAAATATAATTTTTTTTTTTAATTTATTATGGTGCAAAGAAAGAACCTCCATAAAGTACCTGGGTACTTGTGTATGGTGGTTCATTACATTTATTTCAACAAATACACAGAATTTATCGATCTGACAAAAAGAAACTAATTAACTTCATCAGTCACAATAATAAAAACGTCACAAGAGTGTCGCTGAACAAATTTAACAAATTTAACAAATTTAGCAAATTTAGAACAAATTTAAAACAATTGAACAAAGAAAAAGAAAATTACAGGTTAACAGAAAGATTTCTGGCTTTACAGCAATAATATCAATGTAATTTCATAGCTAAAGCTTTTTTTTTAAACAATTAAAACTTAAATTACTGATTGATACATCTATATTAATATACATATGCGACAAGCTTCAATAGTTATGCAAAAATAATATATTTAGAAAAGAAAATCGCCTGTAAATAATATTTAGAAATCATTTGAACCCACAATCCTTTTGGCATCACATATTATAATTCACCTATTAACGATTTTTTTAATTCCGTTTTTAATGCATTATACCCTGTAATGAAAAACAATTTTTTGGGAGTAGATTAAATAAATGGGGTATATAATATGTACTAATTTTCCTGCCATAATTATTTCGAAAAAGGGGTACTCTTAATTGAAGTGTTTTCCTTCGTTCATTTGTTGTTGATTTATCAATAGTATTAAATATTAGAAATTAATTTTTTTAAATAATAATGTAATTCCTTAAGCCAACAATTTTTTGGATACCCATTTTTTTTATAAATATCTTCGGTATTAATGTCTGTGTTTTGTTTAAATAATATTTTAATTATTTTATTTGTTATATGTTGTAGTCGTTCTATTAGGTATTCAGCAGCAAATCCGTAATTTTCTATTCCATACCTAAGATGAGATTCAACCCACGCATAATAATAATAATACTAATAATAATAATAATAATAATAATAATCAACAACACTAACGACTGGCTGCAGATTAATACCTATGATGCAGCAGCAGCTCAAATGCAAGATCACCGAAGATGTGCAGTTATAGCATTACTTCAGGGTGCATTTGTAATTATACTGATTGACCTTAGGAAAGCCATAAAGTGCAGAAAGACTAATTGTGCACTTTATGGCTTAAACATCAATCTTGACGATTACTTATATTCATCATACGCAAGACCAAAATTTGCAAAACAAATTCAACTGTTGAATTTGCACAGCAGACGAATTTTCGGCGATATCACTAGTATAGTTACTTGTGAGTCTGTCACATTCATCGGGCCACTCAAAATCACTACTTTAGTTCACAATCAAATTTCTCATGTTGTTTATCAGGCAAAAGCTGTTATGTACACAATTTGAAATCCCCGCTCATCTCATTTGTCACTGGATTCATCACTTAGCATCCTAGTGGACCTTTGTAGCGCGTCATACCACTTTGCATCGAGGTATGTTGGCAGATATGGAGTGACAAGCTGAGCTACTTGCGGATATGCTGGGTCTTGGGTATTCACGAGTAGCTCACCCCCGTTTTGAAATTGCTGGATTGCGATGGTTTCAACAGCTCGGAGGTGTGCTTCAT
>JAHWFP010170882.1:54432-77628 GCA_023313725.1 Lithobius niger
CTGTTGAAACCATCGCAATCCAGCAATTTGAAAACGGGGCTTAGCCACTCATGAATAACCAAGAATCACATATCCGCAAGTAGCTCGGCTTGTCACTCCATATCTGTCAACACGCCTCAATGTAAAGTGGGATGACTAGCTACAAAGGCCCACAAGGATGCTAAATGATGTATCCAGTGACAATTGAAACAAGTGAGGATTTCAAATAGTGTACATAACAGCTTTATCCTGATGAACAACATGGAACATTTTATTGTGAACTGGAGTAATAATTTTGAGGGGCCTGATGAAGGTGGGAGACTCACAAGTAACTATACTAGTGATATCACCGAAAATTCGCATGCTGTGCAGCTTCAACAGTTGAATTTGTGTCACGATTTTGGTTTGCGTATGTCTTTATAGTGAATGTAAGTAACCGTCTAAAAAACCAAAGCAGACTATCACTCAAAATTTACAAGATCAATCTTGACAACGGTGCATTTCCTAATATTTAATTTATTTGTATCGATGTAAATGTAGACAGCTGTTTGTCTAAAAGCCAGCATACTTTGTGCTGCCACCCATACACACATGCATTGTAGGATAGAAATTCAAAATCCTATTATTGATTTTCAGATGATTTTTTCAGACGATTTTCTTTTAATTTATAAGAGGAGTATATACAAGTGAATAAAATAGTAGTGAATAATTTTTCGCTGTGTGACTTCCTAAGATTACGTTATTAAAAATTTGCTGTGGAACTTCCATTATAAAAACCAAAACAAAGCAATGTTTAAATGTTTGATAAGCTGTTTAATCCAGGAGTAGAAATAAAGACTGCAAGACTGCAAGCTTTAACAGGATGTACACATAATATTCACTAGATAACAAGTGCACAAATGCTGCATGCATGTACAGAATGTAAGCAATTCTCCAGCACTGTGCTCGTTCAAGCATAAGAGGTTTTAAAAGGTTAATGAGAAATCCAGTTCAATGCACATAATATACAAAAATTCGACGTTTTGAAGCATACCTCATTTATCGCTTTCAAGCAACGTATGGCTAACAAGCCAAAGTCAAGATTATGCTTTAAAAACCATAAAAATAAAAACACAAAGCAAGTTAGTATTAAAAAAACGCTTAAGCGTATAAAACACGGATGTAAGCCTAATAAAACGTAAAGCTCTAAAGGAACAGATATTAAAAAAAAAAAGACAGCCGTCAGCGTCGCACTAATACGTGTAAAAGAATCTCCAGCGTCCCAAAAAAAACCAAGCTGGAGCTTCTTGTCTTTTTCTAATATATGTTCCTTTAGAGCTTCAAGTATTTTAAGGCTTACATCCGTATTTTATACGCTTAAGCGGTTTTTTTAAACAATTATCTGTTGTTTTTTTTTCTTGTCCCAGAAAGAATAACAACAAAAAGACTATAGTAATCACCATAAAATAACTGTTATAAGAGTTTTAATACTCAATTTTAAGCCGTAAAAATTGAAAATGGAGTCTTTGGTTTGATCTCTACGTGAGAGCAAAATTTCCCCAACAAGAACAACAACGAGAATATTGGAATCCCATTTAAATATCGTTCAAAAGTCCCTAGGCCTAGTTCATACCTGAGCATCGGTTCATTGCTTCGATCTCTAGGTGTCACTGTCACGGTCTAGAATTTGGGCTAATCGTGCACATTGAAGTAAAAGCCATGAAATTTAGTACACCAGTCATTCTTAGCTTAAAAATCTAACTAGCTATAGATACCCGCAAGACACCATTCCTGCGCCCCCACCATACTCACCGTTGTTAGGTTATTGACCAACAAATTCTTGCTGATCGTCCTTAAACGTAAATTGGTGCACAAGTCATTCTTAGCAGTACAAATCGAACGAGTCGTGGAACCCCTATGAAATAGGCCCCCAAGGCCACCCGTACCCGTGGTTCCCCTACCTGAGGCTTGACCAACAAATTCTTGCAGATCGAGTTAAAAGCATGAAATTTGGTGCATTAGTTATTAGTTGCAGTCCAAATTGAACCAACTATGGAACCCACTTGGGGTCCCTGTGCTTCCTCCCTAAAGCTTATCCAACATATTCTTACAGATAGGTCTAAAAGCATGAAATTTGTTACACAAGTCAATCTTTCTAGTACAAATCGAACTAGAATTTGTTGATCATCAATCTCACGAAGGGAACACAAAGAGCACTGGGTGCCTCGGAGACACCTTGTAGCTCGATTTCGACTGCTACAATGCATGCTTTCACTCGATTTGTTGGTCACTGATGCTTCATGGGGTGCACGGGGGAGGGGGGGGTGTTGGAGGAGGCTTTGGTGGTATTTCGTGGGGATCCATGGTTGGTTCGATTGCTACTGCTAAGAATGACTTGTATATCACAATGCATGTTTTTAGCACGATCAGCAAGAATTTTTCGGGTATCAGCCTCAATGGGATTTCAATGGAGGTCGATAGCTTTGTACTCCTAAGAATTAAGCATGACTTGCATACCAAATTTCATTCTTTAGCACTATCTGCATTAGGCCTCAAGGAGGGGAGCACAGACGGTGGAGGGGAGGGGCTTTGGGTGATCTTGTAGGTATCTCGAGGGGGTTTCATAGCTAGTTCGAATTTTACTGCAGGGAGGGGGACGGGGGTGGGGACCTCGGGGATAATTCATGGGGGTTCCTTGGCTGGTTCGATGTGTACTGCAAGAATGACTTATGTGCCACAATTCAAGCTTTTAGCTCGATCTGCAATAATTTGTTGGTCAAGCCTCAGGGACGGGGAGCAGGGGACACTGGAGAGGGGGCTAATTCATGGGAGTTCAATGGCTTGTTCGATGTGTTCTGCTAAGAATGACTTGTGTGCGACAATTCAAACTTCTAGCTCTCTCAGCAAGAATTTGTTGGTCGTTAGGCTCCGGTGGCTGGGTGTGTGGGCCCACAGGGCGGGAGGCGTGGGAGCCTTGGGGAAGGGGTTATCTCAAGAGGGTTTCACAGCTAGTTCTATCAGTACTGCTCGGAATGACTTGTGTACCAAATTTCATGCTTTTAGCTTGATGTGCATGATGTTGTTGCTTAGCAGATGTATAGTGAGGGCAAAGGGTCCCAACAATGACAACGATAACAACAGCAATAAATATGACCATGCTTTGGAAGCGAAACGGATCGACCGTTGTCAGTAAAATATTTAATGCTGTGAAGTAGTTATGACACGACCCCCAAATACCGAATTTCATAGGTATATGCCAATTCTGAGGGAAACTACAGGGTTCATTTCCCCAACAAGAATAACAACAACCACAATGTTGTAATCACATTAAAATAGCATTCAAAAGGCCCTGGTCATTGTTAATACCTACATTTTAAGCTATAAAAATTGACAATCGGTTCATTGGTTTGATCTCAAGGTGACGACAAAACTGTCCCCAACAACAATAAAACTGTCGCCAAATTAAAATAGCATTCAAAAGGCCCTAGGCCGTGTCCATACCTATGCTTTAAAGCTATAAAATTTGAAAATCGGTTCATTCGTTCGATCTCCAGGTGAGAGCAACAACAATCCAAGAACAAGAACAAGAAATGGCCATACTGTGGATGCCGAACGGTTCGGTTTTTGTCATTAAAATTTGTAATGCAGTGAAATAGTTACGACACGACTCCAAATGCCGAATTTCGTTGGCCTGTGTCAATTCTGGGCGAAACTATAGGATTTCAAAGTTTGACGTTTAACATGGAAGTTAATGCTGAAGCTTACATGCGGTCCTTGATACAGCTGCTATATCAACGAGTCCCCTTTCCCTTGAATGTACGAAAAAAAAAACAGTAACCCTGGTTACTAACACAGGATTAAAATGGAAAATAAATGTACAATAGTTGCTTAGAAAGAAACTAATTAAAAAGTTTGCGATAGCAAAAAAAGTTAATCCGAAAGAAAATATCTTCAAGAATTGTTTAAACCAATCGCTGAACTGTTAAGAAGTATCGTTAGCACAATCGAAACGATAAGATGAAAGATGACGAGGAACCCGTGAATTTAAAAAAATGGAGATACCACGAGGAGAGTGATGATGAGGCAAATTATGAGCATGAACAAGTCGCCATTTGTTCTCCAGAAGAAAAGCAACATGTGATTAGTAGTCTCTGAGAATCGGAGTCGACAAAAATTTCGTCCAACATCAGTACTCCTGCCACGAGTCAAGCTCATAGTTCAGACCCCTCTGCATCAGCAGGACCACCTTCACCATTGACGACCAGACGAGTTTGAACTCCTCTCAAACTTCCTCCCCAGGGATCGCTTCAGTCTTTTGAGGCTCTTTTGAAGGGAAAAACATTGGGAAAGTATGATGGGAAAGTATTATTTAAACAAATTTTTCAGAATGCCAAAAGATAACGATGCTGTGTTTGGATTACAAGACAACATGGAGTCCAACCAGTTGACCACAAGGCAATTGCCCCCTACCAGACCGGGCCTGACATGGACTCGGGAGGCCTCATGATCTGGGATAAAACCGTTAAAATATTCCAGAATGATGTAGTGTTGGGAGGAAATCATTACCGAGGACAGAATCAGCCCCCAAAAAACTTGCAACACGAAACGTATGAGCCTGATGTCTTGATTTCATATGCCTCGATTCTAAAAGACAGTAATGCCGTGTACCGCATCAACGATCCCACGTCTGAAAAGCCAAACTCAAACCGTTGTTACAAGTACTTGCATATTCTCAAACAGATTGAGGATGGTATAAAGAAGAAGAAAAGGGGTTCTGGTCTCCCGGAAGAACTCGATGTAACCGATGAACCAGAGTGCGAAGAAGTTTACAATGAATCGGGGTCGTATGAAGAAGATTACATCTTTCTGAACGAGTTGGTGGAGAGGTTGAGACTTGGCACATTATTGTTGGAGGGTATAGGCGCTCATGAAGAAAAAATTATGGAAATTCTAGTTAGAGTGAGCAAATTTAAGCAAAGTTGAAAAGACGGTTATACACCAAAGCCTACCCCGGATTGGTATTTTTACCGGTTGAATGGATTTAACACGATGGACCTTTGTATCCTATCAATAAAATTGTTTTAAAGAGTTCTTTTTGTTCCACCATTTTCAAAGAACTAGTAGAAAATATTCAAATGCAAAGAGACTGCGGTAAGAACGTCCAGGCATAACTGAAGAACGTATCTACACGTTTTTATTGATGTGTAAGTTCTCATAACGATTCGCATATATTTTATGTACGGTGGTGACGTCACGCTAACACATCCCCATGATAAAAGTCTAGTCGTTACGTAAAGGTTAATGCCCGAAAACCGCGGGCCATTCAGAAGCAATGCACAATGGCGAGTGATTGGTTCCGAATGGCCCAAGGTTGAGGCCTTTAACCGACTGAATATCCCGCTCGCTATAACAATTGAACAGCATATTTCTTGGAAATGTCATTGCCCGTGCTACAATGTTTATCACGCGGTTCCAAAAGGTCTATTGCAAAACATCTCTTAAGAATTTGTAAGGGGTTAGTTGTGTTTTCGTTGCACGAACGGTGATGGGGCATTCGTAATCGAGCAACAATGCATAAACAATGCCTGCTTACACAACGTCCCAAGAGCTCAATTGTTACAATAAATACTTTGATGGGGCAAAGGTATCATTTCCAACAACAATGCGCTGGACACGAAATATTTTTAAAAGAAATTGTCTGAAGGGGCTGTTTGTTGTTGAGTTTTCGCTGCTTGAACGGTGATGGGATACTTCAAAATGGGGCCAAAATGTTAGAATGCGCTGCACAAGTAAAGTTGATAGTTACGCACACACCGCCACCTAGCGTAGCCTAATAGTAGGCTAGCTGTAATATGCCCGCACTAATGTTAGGCCTAGTCCTGAAGAGAGAATCCGCCTCAGCCAACATAAATACACAAATAAATATAAATATGCTATAAATATTAATATAAATCCGCCTCTGCCAATGAGCCAGTGACTCAAATTTTGCTAATAGTAGGCTAGCTCTAATATTATTTGGAAGTACAGTTTTGGTCAAAAAAACGCCTTCGTTATACTCTGAACGAAAATGTTGATATCTCGAAAACTACTAGACAGAATTGAATGAAACAAAAACTGGGTTGCTTATTATGCTATCAGCTATATTTCTATACGTATTACGTGTAATGGTAAGTAGCCAAATATAATTGGCCGAGCGAGCAACACGAGCTGATAACTAATAATATATCTCATAAATTACTGGATAGAATTGAATAAAACAAAAACTGGACTAACTGTTATGATATATGCTATATTTCTATACGCATGACATGCAATATTCAGCAGAAAAATATAATATGCAATTCAGTCTTTGTTTCATGAAAATCCTTTCACTGGTTTTCGAGATATCATCAGATATTAAATTTTTCTCGCTCAGCCAATTATATTCAGTCAGTTAACGTAGTATTTAATAAGGGTAGATATACAGTAGACAATCTAATAGGCAGTTCAGTCTTTGTTTCATGAAAATCCGTCCAATAGTTTTCGAGATAACTGAATTTCTCCATGGTTATCATTACGACCCTCGATGTAACGAAAAAGGGCGGTTTTTTTTTTACAGTGGCATAACTAACGGGTGGGGAGTTGTGAGGGAAAGTGCCTTCCAAGAACGAGGCGAGGAGGCGTAAAAATCTACGAAAAAAAATATTTATGCTTAGAAATGCCCGCACTAATCGTAGACATGGCTGTCAATATCATCATACAGATAGTGATGAAGATGTGCGTACATGCACATACAAATTCGAAACCATAGTCTAGTACAGATGTATCACTACAGCTACAGCGATATTTCTTAATATTTCATTGATACTTCAATGATTTAAAACGTTCGGGCCAATAAATTAGTGGTTATTGGCTGCAGTTTTCAAACAAGCATTGTTAGACCGTTGTTTCTTTCGGGCCAATAATTCGGAAAGCGGGCATTCAGTATGGTTAGTGTGAAAACCCACATTCGTCAACATGGGTTAATTTTGATAACCCACACTCTTTTGATAATCTGACACTTTTTACGGGGTCTATACCACAAGCTACGGCTGTTTGCCGTGATGTCATTATACGTTAGCCACTGACGAATGAGAACAGCGGATCTTTCGCCGTCCGAGTGGACTAGCCCAGTCACGTGATACACGCATCACGGCAAACAGCCGTGGCGCGTGGTGTACACAATCCATAATCCAGCATGTGACATAATGACAGACTTTTCAAAATTACTCAACACAAATTCAACCAGTACAACCCATTGCAAAACTAGCGTAAACAGGGACATTTGCGAATGGTGACATTTCTCATACTAACTCGTAAAAAAAAACCGTGTCGCAAGCTAAGCCTAAACTGGCAACCTTTTGTCCAGACGGTACGATAACTAGGCTACTGACAGTTGGAAATACTCCTAAAAACCTACTACTTATTCATCTAATCTTATTTAAACAATTAAATTAGAAAAACTATGGCCTTACCTTAAAGAACGAAATTCGGCAACGGGGAGAGAAAAAAAAGACGTTTCCTTAGTTGTTAATTTCCTAAACCATACGCAATGACTGTTTGCCGTGACGTCACCATGAGTTAGCCAATGACGAATGAGAACAACGGCTGTTTGGCCGTCTGATTGGACTAGCCCAGTCACGTGATATGCACGTCACAGCAAACAGCCATGGAGCGTGGTACAGACAATAAGTTTCTAAACCGGAAGTTTCCGTTCAGGAATTTACACCAGTTATATGTACAATTCTTAAATTCATTATAATTCACAAATAAAATTAGCAAATAAACATTTTTTTTTAAATCTCAAATAAGTCGATATGTTAGGTTGACGTCACATTTTACCATTAAAACTCATATCCGTGAGAAATAGGCAATTAACCGGCGATAATTAATCATTTGCTCGAAACGAAGCAGCCCAATGTCTCGGGGATTCGGGAAAAATCTCCTATCCCAGGACGTTGTACTGCCCCATTTCTCACAAACGAACAATTATTGCCGTTAATCGCCTATTTCTCACGGATATCTTTTATTTATTGTACGGTTTACGATGTGGAAACTACGTCGTCGTAAAAGAACGTGTAGGAAACATTTAAACGTGATGGGGAACATGGTGAGAACATCCAATCATAAACACGGAACTATTTTTACCGTTTTTATTGAGGTTATGTTCCCATAACGATTTACATTAGTTTATTATTCGTTCTACGGTATGTTTAACAATCAGTCTGCTGTTTGGTACGAGTTTCCATACAGAAAGTTCATGGTTCAGAAAGTACGGATATCATGACATCATGAAGGTCCCGTGGGGGCATGTAGGCAGTTCGTAGGGGGTATGATATAAAAAATTGCCTTCGTTAAGCAGAAGTCACAGGAAAATTGGTAGAATTTACACATCCTAACTGGGGAGGCGGGGGGAAGTCACAAACATCATGGGAATTTACACGGTAGAATTTATATACCCTGATCAGAGAGTTATTAAAAAGCGAGGGTTACTAGAAGGGGTTTGGTTGATTAGGGGAACAGTCATTTTTTTTAAAGTGTCTCCCTCAACACGTATACTTTCGTAGATTCCCAAATGTGACTTCCCGCTTCTGGGGTTAGGTTAAAAAATTTGGGGGGTCACATGAGGAGGAGATCACCATATTTTTTAAATCGTTCTCAGACATCCCTTCTTAAAGTTGCGCGCAAGTATTTCAGTGCACCAACGTCTTCAGCCCCTTCAGAAAAGCTATTTAGCACAATTGGAACTTTAACGTTCTCCTCATCGGTGTCGTTTGAAGCCAGAAAAGATTGACATGCTATTATTGTTATCTAAAAATGTTAAGCTTGTCTGTTAATTTAGTTCACAATTGAAATTATAGTTCATGTTTTAAAAGTGTTATTCATGCGCTTAGACGTATATTCATTTACATAAAGTTGAAACTTATTTATGTGTAAAAAAAATTTAAGGTTTTAAAATTGTTTCTGTGGTTTATTTGTCATAGGCGTTTACATTCAGTTAAAATAACTTTTAAGTGTGAAAAATAAGTAAAATAAAAAAAATAAGTAAGGCTTTAAATTTTGCTGTCGTTCTTTAGTGTTTGTCGTAGACCTATACTTTCAATTAAAACCCTATTAAGTGTAAAAAAAAACTATAACAAAAATAAATAAGGCTTTTGTAGTATTTTTTTTAAATCATTGTTCGGTCCGTATCCGGATTCAGTCCAGCGGGAAACTTAAGTTATCCGGGTTGGGTTCGGAACTGGTTTTGCAGTATTCGGTTAACCCCTGATCTTTTACCTTGGCATAATCGAGATTGAACCTGAAGCTGCAGTCCAAGCGATGCACTAAAATGACTCAAAACATCTCCACCCACAATTTGCAGCAAGTGAAATGCGAAGAAAATATTAAAGCCCAGCTGAGGAATTATAGTTACATGCTGGTTAAGAATACATGAACGTCCGATGAATACCAAAAAACGGCATCCAAGCATCCTATCACAAACCACCAAGACAGATAAGTCCATATTTGGAAGGAAGGCTGGAAGTGACGGAGTGGAACTTATCCAACTTGCAAGAGAGTGACGGCCCGAGTGACATGGCCCAAGTGACACGCATCAAAGTCTTCAAGCATAAATTAATTTATATATAAATACAGAAAAAAAAATGCACACAATACTAAATTTTAGTTTAATAAAGTGGCAAATAAATTCAATGCCGGCAAGTATAATTAAGATATACAATAAATCATAAACTAATAGCGTTAAGTTAAATATCATGAAAATCATGCAAAAGCCAAGTGAGATAAATAAACTCAAAACACCTACAGACAAGCCAAGCAGGGTGTTCAGATTTCCAGCATAAGCACCAGGAAAAAAACAGGTAAATAAATAAATATGAAAACACTAATTACTACCGTTTATAAACAAGAATTTACTGTATACAGCTTTACTTCAAACAAATCAGAGATAGATACAAATAAAGAAAATATAATGGTAATAATAATTATGTAGAAAAAAGAAAGTGTCTTAAATAGTTTTATAAGGTCTTTGCAGTGACAAATGCTCCAGGTTTTGTCTGGTAATTTGATACGAATACCTGCTACGTAGTAATCTTTAAGTTTTTCTCCAAATTTATTTCTGGTCATGACTGAAGGGAATATGATACTCGGCGAAAGAAGTGGTACTAAATATCGAGGCTTACGTGTTCTCTTAACTCCTTGTTGGCTACGCACATTCTTTCGATTTTAGGTGTTTTTAAAACTATAGTATACTTCTCAAGGCATAACGACCAATCCCCAATGGGACGGAAGTCATAATCAGACCCCCAGAAAAGAGCCAACCCTTGTACTACGTTGCATACGAGCCCCCATAAAATACGAGGCAACTCCTCTTTGACCTGCACAATAATGGTAAACGCAAACACGAGGATCTGTTCCGGGGTATCGGACATACATTTTGGCCTGAAGGATGTTGTCTGAAATGTAGTGTCCAGCTAACTTCCCTGGGAAATTAATGGCACAGGAGTTCCCATGGCCATTATTATGGACAGATAAAGATGAGAGTCTCCTTACAATAACGGTGACTGCTGATAACACTTAGCCGATATTTGTCTTGCTGCCAGTATCATTACTGATACTACAGATAAACTCTCTACTCAAGTGATACCAATAAAGAAGAACTCTATAACTTTGACCAGCTAACCACAACGAATGATACAATAGGAATTGTATCACTGTGTTATCACCCGTCAAACAGTGCAAGCTTTCACGAACAATAATAAACATTTCCAATAATTCAAAACCACAGAAAGAAAATAGACACTTGAAAATAACTCCTGAATCTAAAAGAAACATGGGTGTAGACCTTAATGCCACTAAATCTGATCTGTCAAATGATGAATAATGCTATGGCATTATTATTATTATTTTTTAATATCATGGATTATTTTATCAGTTTAGTGAAATCCAGTGGTGCCCAGAGGGTGGGTCAGTGAGGAGCAACTCCTCACTGGCATTTTAGGGAGGGTGGAAAAATATCGATGTAATTATTGTGTAACAACACACTACCAGTCACTACAACGCAATATAACCCGTCAACAGCCAACACAACACATAAATCTAGAAAAATTCAGCTAAAAAATATGTTTTATAATTTTATGAACAGTTGAATATTGATTCAAAACGAAACAGAAGAGTAGATGCTGTGGCAGCACCTGACTGTTATGATGGGATAGAAATAAAGCGTGTGAAAATAACATGACCGAAAGTGTGTTTTTTTTTTTGGGGGGGGGACACCTCAACCTCTAGTCCAAGTCGGAAATATACGAGTACCAATTTTAAACTGGGGGGGAGGCATTACTATTGGGGGAGGGGGTAACTCCTCCCTCGACCCGGGGGGGTAGGCACCACTGGTGCAATCCATGCCATTCATGGTGAAATTATAGTTTTATTCCTACCATTTGTTGTGCAGTATGAGAAACTATTTCATCACCTCTCCCTCTAGACGCCCATAGCTCCGATTCAGAAAGCCATTTTAACATAATTCCTTAAAGGTATTTCCTTTTCTTCTATGGAAAATCGGTAACCTCTCCCAGTGAAACAGATTCTTAACCCCAAGCTTTATTTTTTACTATTGAGTTAAATAGTGACCCAACTTATAGTGACCCAACTTATAACCTTGAAACACAACTTACATTCTTGTAATATCCCAACATGTAGTAACCTCGGCTCGTTTCAGAAACCCTACTTTCACTTTCAACCTTCTGACTATTGAGAACATTACCTATTTATCCCAGTACCTAAATCCTCTTTCCCAATAACACCTTTATCCTAGGGAACCACACACTAAAAAATAGATCAGAATAGAAATAGAAATAATTCATGCATCTCGACGGCTAGTTAAACCAAAAGGGTCCTTTCACTTTATAAGACTATAGCCGGCCCACAGAATGCACAACTGCCACCCCAGTCGTCTCTATTTCGCTGACAGCTTTCTCTTCGACTACTTCTTCATTTGAGACAAAGTCATGCCTCAAGTAAGGGAGAGTGGTCAAGTTGTTAAGATTGCGAGGTAACCAGAACTATCACTACAGCAAAGGGTCCTTTGGGTTTAAAGGTTAACACTGCATCATAGAGATTTGTCGCCAAACCGATCTACTGTAAAACTCCGTTTAAACCACTTGCATGTACCACTAGTTAATGGTAGTAGGATTTTGAGCCGTATGTTTGAATTAAGAAAAATAAGTAATAATCTAGTAATTGTTTATTGACGTATCATAGCCAAGAACTTTAGTTTTTCATTGTTGAAACGGTCGAATATTCCAGGTATAGATAAATTGCTGGTATGTTAATTAGTTAATTCATTTGGTTGTTTATTGAATTTTTTGGCCTTGTAAACTAAACACTAGTTTGCAATTGGTTGTTTTTTTTTTTAGTAACAACACATAAACGCATTACTGTTAAAAGTTGCTGTTTGAAATAAAAGCCTATAGAACAGTGAAATTTGCCGCCATATTGGCACCAATATGGGTTTTGGAAGGCATAGCTACAAGGTGCACTACATAAAAATGGAGGGAAAAACAACGGAAGAGCGGATTTCTAGGCTTAAAATAAGGTTGTTTTCTCCAACAACAAAAATCGCGCGGTTTAGGTCTAAGAAAACACTCTTCACAGCATTGCCTTGAGTATGACGCCCTTCTGTTTCTCTCTGCGGTGCCCCTTGCAGCTAATCCATTAAGGCTCCAGCATAGAGTTATATGCAAAAATACTACATCGTGTCACTGCTCTACAGAGGCTGAAAGTTGGTTGTATAACTTTTACTTAAAGTCCAATAAGGGTGGAGCTGCCACTACGTAGAATGGAAGGCAACTGTCGACTGTAAAATTCAGTGTGTCGATTGTAAAATTCAGTGTAGGCAAACTAAGAATTACTGTTATTAATAATTAAATAAGACTAATGTATAAACTCAGAGTAAACTCTTTCCTGTGTGATCGCACTCAGTAACTCTTGTCTTTGGAAGACACCCACGGAAGCAACAAATTGTTAAACGGCACCAGCTATCAGATATTAAGTTGATAAAGAGTGTAAGTGACAACCAAACAAATTGCTATTAGGGTTTGTTTCTTATAAGATAGCTGCCACTGCAAATTCACTGAGAAACAGGTACAAGTAGCACGCGACACCATCATTAACAACGCTCTGATCATCTAGAAAATTCCGACGTGCAAGAGGATGGTAATATGGTTTCGCAAAAATTTCGTTAGTTCTATCCCCCGTATTTTAGCAGTGAGCAAAAACGTCGCCCACCAGTGTTTCTGCCGCAATATCGCTATAGATATAAATGGATTGAGACCCCAAACTGAAGTTAAGTTTTCTCGTGGAAACAAAGGTTGATAACAAAATGTTGGCAACAAATGTTGATAAAATTTGTTGGTAACAAAACCTATTTTGTCTACCAAATTTTGATTTAAACTCGTACTTATTATTTCCAAAGACGTAATTTTCTTATCTAGACACACGCTAGTGTGTCACCGCCAAGTAACAGTAGATCATCCCATTGTAGACATCCGACTGTTAAAGATTGATTGTTAATGATAAAAAGGCGGCTCACTAGCAGACATGTGTCTGTTAACTGTAAGCAATTGAAAGCATATTTTGGCATGTTGAGGATAAATCCCAATGTGACAGAAATGTTTCAAATTGTGGAAAATGTAAGAGGAAGGGTCAGAGATTAAGAAAAACTAAAATTTAAAGGATGAGTGTCCACCAATCATAGAGAAAAACATTGTTTTTATGTTACTGTTTAGCTAGCTAGCTGTCTAGCTGTCTAGCTAGCTGACTAGCTAATACGATTTTTCCCATGTTAAATCCCATAGACTTTTTGCTCATGGCTAGTGCAAAATTGAGAAGGCCTACGTACCTGAACTTTTGCACACGGATGCATAGTGATCTGAGGATGGTCCTTTTGTTGGTTTGGGGGTTGTAGGGGTCAGGACAAATGCGTGGGAGGTTTTGAAATTCGCCACCGGCGAATTTAAATTTCGTTTCTTTTCCAAGTTGCAACCAAAGATTTTAAGCAACAATGGCTTGAACAATCAAGACTGGTCCTTAGATTTATTGTAAAAGCCTGGACGAACTAAAAACTGAACTGTAACGAAGGACAAAATAAAGAAACATTAACGTTGCCGTGGATTGCGTAAGAAGAAAGGGATGCACGTTAGATGATGGCTACGCAACAATACGTGCATACACGAGCTAATGTTTTATTTTTGTTAATAACCCCCCAAAAAAATGCTCCGCGTTCTGCTGTTTTAGTAACAGCGACCTGAAATTTTCGATGAAACAGTGGTTGAAATGGCGAAAGTGTACAGAAGATAGGTTCCGACTAGGTAGTCGCTTCAGCTGCTTGCTTCTTTCGCATTAGATCTAACGCACAGAGCATTCGTAAAAGCGGATAAGAGATGGCGTTGTCAATAATCGTTTACCTGCACTAATTTACTTGGATCAGAGTACAAAGGTGTAGAAAACAGAAAAAAAAAATATACGCTAATCACCGAATAAAAACTAAGATACTTGCCTAAAAAATTGCAAAATGTGATGACACAAGAACAATTTAATAATAATCTGTCAATTTTCTCAAAGCGTTCACTTAGATTAGGATGTTCCAAAAGTCCCAGATAGGCTGAATAACTTTTGACCGGATGAGAATTAAAAGTTGCACCTTTGGGGACATCGGTTGGGTTGAGGATTCTATCTTTTCGCATAAGATACATCGCAGTGCCCTCCCTTCATTGGGGCAGCAGGGGGCGCAACTCAGTAATTTCAAATGGGAAGAGGCGGGGGGGGGGGGGGGGGCAGAGTAGCACGTCATATTAAAGCCCTTAACGAGCTGAGAAAATGATGCGAAGAAAACGTCACTACGTTGCTCCAATAAAAAATGGGGCTCCATCAAAGTTCGAAATAGCACTTTGCATTGGAAGCATTTACGCCACTAGAAAACGATTCAGAGATGTTCACAACATGACAGAATGTTCCAGATGGATAAACTGAAAGACACACGTAAAAGAAATGTGGCAACGTTTCGGTCCCGCTTTTGGGGAGGAGGAGGGGGGGGGGGGGTAGCAGGGCAAATAAAATCGTGAGTGTGTCTATACTAAAGAATTTCAAATAGGAAAGGGGGGGGGTCGAGTGGCACGTCATATTAAAGCTCTTAACGAGCCGCGAAAAATGGTGCAAAGAAAACGTCGCTACCTTGCTCCAATCAAAAGTGGCGCCCCTTTAAAGTACGAACGTGAGACAAATTCCTCCAAGTCTGTTCCAGGAGTATAAACCGAAAGGTACATGTACAATAAAACAAGGTTAAAGCCCCTTACGTTGGGACACGAGGTACTATAAAATGTACGAGCAAATGGATGTACGAAAGTATAAGGGTCCACGAAAATATCGAGCTTTATTGTAGCAGTGATCTGTCACTTCAGTAAATCAATGACCTACTTTTGAAAACTATATCTTCAAGTTTCATCATGTTGCTTCCCTGAAGGCATTTTTCTCTTTAAGATGCATTTTATCGATGCCACAAATTCACTTATCACTTTGTCAACCCGTTTCAAACTTTGCATTGTCACCATTTTGGAAGGAAGCAACGCAGCGACGATTTCTTTTCGCTTTTTTTATTTGCTTGTAAAGATCTTTACTAAGAGGTGCAGCTTGATTTCCCCCTCCCATTCCCAACCAAGAATTTATTTGGCCTGACTCCTTCCGTCCCCCCCCCCCCCCAAAAAAAAAAGTTGGACGTTAATATTGCCACATTTCTTTTACGTCTGTCTTTCAGTTTATACATCTGGAATATTCTGTCATGTTGTGAACAACTCTGAATCGTTTTCTAGTGGCGTAATTGCTTCCAATGCAAAGTGCTATTTCGAACTTTGATGGAGCGCCAATTTTGATTGGAGCAACCTAGCGATGTTTTCTTTGCACCATTTTTCTCAGCTCGTTAAGGGATTTAATATGACGTGCTACTCGACCCCCATTCCATTTTGAAATTACTGAGTTGCGCCCCCTGGGGCCTCTATGAGGGGGGGGGGGGCACTGCGATGTCTCTTATGCCGCCACAAGATAGAACTCTTAACCCAACGTCCCCAAAGGTGCAAGTTTCAATTCTCATCCGTTCAAAAATTATTCAGCATGTCTGGGACTTTTGGAACACCCTGTATACACAACACAAGGTATAGATGTAGATGTTGCGAGTACAGATTTTTGTGTACTGACTAGGCACAGAATGCTGTCTGTGAAAGATGTCATTTAGCTTAAAATTTTGAACAAATTTTAACCACAGAAACAAGGATTTTTAGAAACGGTAAATGTCAACGATTTCTTTAAAGTTATTTAGAATGCAGCTGTAAAACTTGCTACCAAGCTGCATTTATGCACTTTTTAGCAGCAATTTAATACGTTCAATAACGTGATTGGATTCGCTCCTAGTATGGTAGTTAGGCAGTAATCGAGTTGCTACGTGGCTAAAATTAATTAATATTCTATATATATATCTGAATGGCGGACTGTCAGAATACTTGGCTATTGATAAATTTAATCCTGTCACGTTTACGATGTTTCACAGAAAAAAATTCGTCATTCGAATTACTTTGAAACTCAATTAAAATGTCTTGTTCTTTGTTTACACTCTTGGCCGCACACTTTCAAAACACACGCAAGATGTGGCCCGACCCAGACTTTGTGCAGAACTTAGGAGCGCCTGAGGAAGTCTGACGTACACTTCAGTCGAAAATTTGCGAGATACAGGAGGTATCTGTGTTTTGAAAGTGTGCGACCATGAGTATAAACAGAGCTTACCAGATTTATGTTGGATTGCGTCATTCTGGAAGAAGTGATCTAATCTGTCTCTGTTTATTTGGTTTGTTTTTTAATTCTCAGTTAAATTAACTGAACTAAGTACATCACATCATCCGCAGCCCCACAGCTCGCTACCTCGCTCGTTGTCCCGCAGCACGAACAATGTTTTCGTTGCCCGTTGATTTCACGATTTGGGAAGCAATGAAGCATTTAGGTCGACGCGGTTGACTTATTTGACTGAACGACGAAGCAGATGCAACTGTATAATATAACAAGTGCGATTGTGCATTATTTTTGGACTAGAGGAAGCCCGTGCTATGCACGGGGCCGGTCATGAATTGAGTTTACGGACACATTTCCCGGGACATTTTTCCGGCACTCTTCCCGACGACTTGTCAGATTGATCGACCACTCATGCCTGCCTCCGGTTTGGATGCAGGTAGAATGGGAAAGCGCATTTGAAATGCGGGCGCGAGGAGGGGAGAAGTGATTGTTCCGCCCGACGACTTGGCAGATTGAACCTTTATTGAGTTGATCGACCACTCATGCCTGCCTCCTGTTTCCATGCAGGTAGAGTGGAGAGTGCATTTTCAAAGTGGGCGCGAGGAGGGGAGAAGTGGTTTTCCATTTAGCCTTCCTTTTAGCCGGCCTCCAGGATTATAATGTAGATACCGGTACTTGAAGGGACAAATAACAAACTTACCACAATGACTCGCTGCCGGAAGTTCTAAAATAAAATAAAACTACGGTGTCGATATGTATCTCATAATACGAGTGATTTGGATGGCGACCGACACTTGATTCTCACAGAAAGCCCATATGTACTAAAAACAGAATTTTCGGCCAAAAATGTGACTTTGGACGACAGTAAACCAGACAAAACTAATAAATATCAAATATGTACAGTACAGTAAAAAGTAGGTCAATATTCACGCGCTGGAATTAGGAAAAGTAAACTTGAAGTCAAATGTCTAATGTCATTGTGGCCCATGTAATTCCTGAACACGTTTCCTTTTGGCAGGAGGGTGGGGAGAGGGGGCCGGGGATCAGCGTGCTAATTCGAAAACTGGGCCACACATAAAATAAATTCAGAATATTACACAATTGTAGCAAATGCTCGCCGATTAACCAAGCTGAGTCAAAAACATCAACCAATGAATGTTTAAAAGTAATCAAGGCACTCCTCCATGAAAATGTGTTAAAAAATGCATGATATTATGATGTTATTTCCGGTAAAAAGAATATCAATTTATTTCCTCGAGTACCACGTCGTTGGTATTAGTAAATGCGTTGGCCTCCGTTGCGTGGACTGTGCACAAATGTAAATATTTAAAAGATTTTATTTTTATTGTATTTTTAGGATGTTTGCCTCATCAAACGAAGTGTAGTTGTTAATCCAAGATCAAAGTTTCCATTTTGGGGGAGGGAATTCCTTTTTATTTTGAGTAACTAAGTGCTTCATAATTATCATTTTAGAATTGATTGTCTGATTCGCCGTCCTCATTAACCAAATTCACGCACTACAGTCTTGCTAGAACACCGCCTGAAAAAAAAAAATGCATGTGAATTTTAATTATCGAGTTGATTTCGGAAACTTGGAGTGTTGTTGTCCGGTATTGAGCAAGTTTTTTCAGCAAACCACGGGGGCTCCGACGACCTGCCCTTTTCGGGCAGTTTTCCGTACGGGCGCGCAAATGTTCTGCACTGCAAAGCAGCTGCCTATTGAGAATCGAAATCGAAACCTCTACGTACTCTCCACCCAGGGTCGAAAGCTTCCCATGCGAGCTACAGGATGGCGCCACAGGATGGAGAAGCGTTGCTCCAACTATAAAATCCAGTTGCTTTTGAACTTTTTTATGCTTTAGGTGTTAATTCTATAATGCTTTTCGCTGAATAACTGGTTAAGAAAAAAAAATTAAATCTGCATCTTGTGCCCATTAAATCCAAATAAACGCGAACCCACTCTTTACGTATCCACAACAAATAAAAATGATAAAAAATATACACTGATCTTTATAAAAATTATCACTAAATTTTACATTTTTAGAGGCGAATGAATTTTGATTCAGAGCTTACTGAAAAAATAGACTACTGTATTTTATCACTTTTCTGCAATTAGAAGTTATGCCTTCATTAATTTTAGATAGTAATTTAAAATATATGAATCAGCCAGTTGAGTGGTAAGTTTACAGGAATTAAACGTAAAGCTGTATTTACGTATTGATTTATATACTTACATTGTAACTTTCCCGTATGGGAACGCTACAAGAAAGTCACAAGCTACATTGCTTTCAGATCAAAATAACATGCATTTTATACATTGATTCATAAATTGTTCATACAGATACTTAATTTATACATAAATTTACGCAGTCTCTATAGGCCTACCAATTTTATGCAATATACAACAAAAAAAGAGCATACATTACAAATTGTTACATCTTTTTTACGAAAAACACATTATTCTGTGCTAAAAACAATAAGCCGCATTTTGAGTAGACCTACCAAAAAAATAATGAGTAGAAAATGTTTTAGTCATAAAAATATTTCAGATCAGACCTGAAATCATGTAGCCCGACTGACCCAACTATCATATGGTCCTTAAAAAAAAAAGTATCAGAAAATAATTCATGCATTTAAGGGTTAATAAACTTTTCGTTGCTTCAACGTTAACCGCATGTTGCATACGGTTGCCTGCAGGTAACAGATGACTAAACGTGAAAGTCCCAACTCGCACTGCAAGCTTTATAAGGGGTCCCCGGGGACCCCGAGCAAGGCGAGCAGCAAGCAACAGCGTAGTGGTCAGCGTCCTCGTCTCCAAACCCTGCTAATGCTGGTTCGAATCCCCCCACTGACCCAACTATCATATGGCCCTTAAAAAAAGTATCAGAAAATAATTCATGCATTTAAAGGGTTAAAGGTACCCTTAGTTACGTGACTTGATTTCTGGTCCTTTTTTTTTTGTTAATTATCTTCAGATCAGTCATGGGATTCGAACCTGCATACACTTAGTTTAGAGATTAGGATGCTGACCAGTGGGTTGTGGCGGCTTGCTTTGCTCAGGGTCCCCCCCCCCCCCCCCTCCCATCAAAAAGCTTGAGGTGCGAGTTGGGACTTTGGTTTTTCACGCTAAGCCAACTGTTGCACCTGGCGATACCGCGTGACTTGGGGTTAAACGACGGTCGCACAAGTACGAACACTGTTGAGGTAACAACATTTTTCTTCAACTTTATACTTATAATAATAATAATAATAAAAATAAAAGTTTACCGTCAAAGAATGGCGGAGAAAGGAAGAAAAGGTGCATTAATGCGTTTGGACTCCACTCAGAGTACAAACGTACAATCAACCAACGGACCAACCAACATTTTGCAATTTGGTGTCCGTTATAGGCTACGCTTCGCTCGCCCACTCCGCCAATAAATTCTTTATAGTTATTCTCTCCCGCGCCGCTCTCACATCCCAAATAGCAGAGAGTCTTATGTTAATAATCGTTGGGTCTGTCCGTCTCTGGCGCTTCATGGGTCTGTCCGTTTCCGTAGCTTGTTCACCGGGTCAGTCTGGTCATTCAGGGCATGTTTTTAGCCGAGTCAGCCGTTCACCTGGTCACTAGAACTAGAATCTCGGGTCAACACTCTGACCCGGACTGACCCAGTAACCCAATGACCACAACAAAACTATACTGATTGCTTGAAAACAGTGGTTTTGCTTGCAATCTAGCAATGAAACTGATTATCAAATTCATCATTTTTATACAAAGTTTTAACTTTTTCGTCAAGAAATTTGGCAACAACTCAAAAACAAGCTCTGCTTGATGATCTTAAACGGACAGGCCAAGATAAGTCAACAAGTACGAAAAGCCCAACCCAGTAACCTCCCCCCCCCCTCAAAAAAAAAAGCTAGCCAAAGGGGAATGTATTTGTTCACTCATTCATTAAATTTTTTTTATGAATCCTCACATTACATAAAACAAAAAAAACAATCGCACAAAAAAAACAAAAATTAGTCGTAGGCTACATTTTCTAGCAGGCCGAAAAGGGGGCGTCAACTGGGCACAAAATTTGCCCCCCTTTTCCACCGGCTAAAATATTTATTTACACCATTGACCTGACGTCTCTATGGGAACATCCCGATTTCATTTCTAATGGAGATAGGGAAAGGGCAAGAGCTTATCTACTGTTTACACCCTGTACTAGCCTGACATAGTACTAGCGCTTGTAATAAATACATAGAAGCAGTAAGATTGGTAATGCTGCATGCTTAAAATAAAAACAAAGCAGACGACCTTCAACACAATCTCAATTGAGATGGTCATTTTTGCGTCACTCAATCTAGCACCAGACATAACTGCATCCTGACAATTGAGCTTGGCAAATGATCGCAAATGAAAATTAATGGAGCAGTCTAATTCTGTCATGTCGGCTAGACACAACACACACAGGCTCCAGCATTCGCGGCCCTTTCGTCAGACGTCATGTATGTTTGTCAATTTCTACAGTCCGCCAGCAGATCAAAGGTTTGTGCTTAAGTTTAAGCTGTAATGAACGCAATTCTAGCTAATTGGGGTTTTTTTGTGATTCAGTCCGTCCGATCTCGGCTGAAATTTGCCAAAATTTGCGAGAATTTGCTAAAATTTTGCCGGCATTTGAAGGAAATTGGTAATGGTTGCAAATGACTCCAGAATTCCCCCCCCCCCATTTTTATATTGCATGTGTATTTGCATCTATGTTGATGCTATGCTATTGCAAAGGTTAAAGACCCTTCAAAAACTATTTATTTCAATTGTGCTGATTTTATTGAAAAGTTTTATTACGATAGCTATCAAATTTACGAAAAAACTAGTAGTGTCAGTCAAAACGGAGAAAGTACGGTTTCGAACCCAGATATTTTCTTGGGACCCAGGTATTATGTATTTTCTTGCGTTCGCTTCGTTCACACAATTAAATATACCTTATTTACGTAACATTAATTAGCAAGCGATTGTTTGTGTGTAATTTAATGCTGAAAACTGGCATTTTGCACTCTGAAAAATTAACTTGGAATATATTGTAATGATATCAAAAACCAAAACTGGTAAAAGGGTCCGCCTAGTTCCGAATGGTTCGGCCCTTCAAAGGAGTGATATCAACACACCAAAACATTCGCCAAGTTAATCGCACCGCTTAATAGTGCGAAGGTTATATGAAAACTAGAACATTGCTACTTTCGGTAGCAATGTTCAAGTTTTCATTTAACGTCCGAAGTATTATTCGGTGCGATTAAGTTGGTGAATGTTTTGGTGTGTTGATATCACTCCTTTGAAGGGCCGAACCACTCTCAACTTAGTGCCCTCTTTACCAGTTTTTGGCTTTGTTTATTTTGCTTTGTTTTTACAGTTGGTTTATTTTTCGTGAATTGGACATGAATACAATTTCTTTGCAACGGTGTTTAGATTTATCGTGATTCAGTAGTGTGTGTCTAGGCACGTACGTCAGTATCCACGTTCTCATTGTCGGAACTTTAGCCGTCCAATGAGAGACGATGCCGACAATACTTAACAATGGTTATAACAATATTTTCGTACTTACGCGCCCTCCCACGCCATCCCTGATACGCCCCCAGGCTCCAAACCATAAAAGGCATGCAGTTCGTATTGTACTGCACCCATTCGTCCAATTTCATAGCTGGAAGCCTCCCCGTTATCTCGGTATCGATGAATAATCACCCTATGGGATTTAACATGGGGATGAGCAAATTAGCTAATACATTTACAACGTTATTGAGGGTCAGATTTTGCATTGAAAGCAGCTTAGCTGGCATTCCTACACGAGTTAATCTTTATCACGTGGGTCATTGCTGTCGATTTCAACACAATTTAAACTTTTGTACCGCATTATTATTTTCCCCCAAGTACCTGAAATATGCCCAACTATGCTTCAAGATATAAGACACTGACGCTATGGCGCCGCGCTACAATGGTTTACAATCTCGACAATTGAACTGATGTAATGTTTGTTGTGATAATTGTTGCCTAACTTGGCGTGACACACTAGCGTGTGTCTAGATTAGGCATTGTTTGATCTTAGTAATTTTGTGACTTGTTGAATTTTACACTTCACTGTTCGTCAATCATTTATTTACCAATAGGGCACAGTAACTATGGCCCTAAAACAAACTAATCCGTTTGTTTTCAGTGCTATTAATAAATGGCTAAGGCAGTTTGTTTTAGGTAACAGCACTCGGTTTGGTTGGTCACAACAAATTACACTAAATAATACTTCCATTTTGAGGAAGTAGATATATGCGCCAGTAATACATCTGAACCCAAAGTCATTAGTTATAAAGTGCTGCTTTTAGATTTGTCTTTTTGGAATGAATTTGGGGTATTAATGCTACTGAGAGAGAAAGAGCCAA
>JAHWFP010170884.1:9056-22302 GCA_023313725.1 Lithobius niger
CATTATTCTGCGAGTATAAACACGTATTTATGTCAACTAGCTATGTCGACGAGCATTTGATAAACTCACGTAATGTGTTCAACCTTTCTTTGTGATGTCACACCGCCTCAACTGATTATTCTGCGAGTATAAATACATGTGTATGGCATGTATAGCTACATCAATGAGCATTTGACAAACTCACGTTATTAGTTCGTCATTAACTTATGATATCACACCTCCTCAACGCATAATTCCGCGAGTATAAACTCATGTTTATGTCAAAGCAACTATATCAATGAACATTTGAGAAACTCACGTAATGTGTTCGTTATTTATTTATGATTTCACACCTCATCAATCATAATTTCACGAGTGTAAACATATTTTTATATCAACTATCTATATATATGTCAATGAGCATTTGACAAATTCCCACAATTTGTTCGTCCTTTATTCATGATGTCGCACTGTCTGCATTCATATATTCCGCGATTATAAACACATGTTTATGTTAAGTCGCATGTCAATGAGCATTTGATAAACTCACGTAATTTGTTCGTCTTTTATTTATTATGTCGCACCGCCTCAACTCCCAATTCCGCAAGTGTAAAGACACCAACTTTCAGTGAAGTATCAACTCAAACAGAAACTTACTTGCATTGACTGAACGGATTGTAACTGGTTTTGAAGTTGCGTATACGGTCCCAAAGACTGAGGTGCTCGGTCCAATTGGCACGAACTGTAAGGGAGAGGGGATGGCTGCACGTGCGTCAGTGGCCACGTGTGTGTATTGTATGAAGGTGCAAAAAAGTTTCTGGGAGAAAGTGCGAGAGATCGACCGAAATGATCCTGAAAGAATCCTTTTGGATAAGGAGCTGCTGTCCGATAGGGGCGCTTCATCCGCCGCCTTCGCCTGTAGTTGCCATTTTCGAACATGTCTTCGTACTGTGGATCCAATGTCCAATAGTTGCCTTTTCGCTCTCCACCTCCTTCGCGAGGAACCTAGTTTTAAAGAACAGAATAAACAATTACTGTGACTCAGAACAAAATAAACAATTACTGTGACTCAGAACAAAATAAACAATACTGTGATTCAGAACAGAATAAACAATACTGTGACTCAGAACAAAATAAACAATACTGTGACTCAGAACAGAATAAACAACACTGTGATTCAGAACAGAATAAACAACACTGTGATTCAGAACAAAATAAACAATACTGTGACTCAGAACAGAATAAGCAATACTGTGAATCAGAACAGAATAAACAATACTCTGAATCAGAACAGAATAAACAATACTGTGAATCAATAGCACGTAAAAGGAAACTGAAGGTAAGCCGTCAGCGAAAATCATACGCAAGAAATAACGGGGCGCACAGTAAGTCACCTTTATGCACTTAGCATTCAAATAAATACGGATGCAAAGCTATGTACGTTGCCTTTTGGACTTATATGTCAGAGGGCCTGAGCGGAGAATCGAACCCACGACCTTCGAAACCAAAGGCCGATGCGGCTACTGCTGAGCTATACTGACACGGCCTGAAGGTCTCGAAGGTCGTGGGTTCGATTCCCCGCTCAGGCAGTCTGATATATAAGTCCAAAAGAAAATGTAAATAGGTTTGCATCCGTATTTATTTAATTCTTATCGAGCCCTGGCTTTCCATCCCGTTTAGCATTCAAATGACGTGGTTCAGACTACCACACCGCCTTTACAGATGCGGTCACTTGTCCAGAGGCACAAAGAAACCTCACTGAACCTGCTACTATGGTCACAACCGTGAATCAGGACTCTATTTGACCGAATGCACTTGGTCATTGGCAACGACGAAGGAATTCAAATCAATATACACTCGTAAGGCTCAACGAAAGAGAAATAAATAGACATAGATCGCTTTAAAAAATACAAAAGTTAAACTGAAAACAAACCACCAGCATAAACCATACACTAGAAATAAAGTAACTTTATGCACTTATGATTCATTCAAGTGATGTGATCCGGATTCGAACTGGCAAACCAGTCCATCATCACATCAATACCATACCACATGGTCACAATTCCATTAGTATAAAGATAACTCAATGAACCCGTTATTAAGGGAACGTGTCCATGACTCCATTCGACCGAATGTGTTCGGTCAGAGGCAATGGAAAAGAAACACAAATCAATGTACACTCGTAAGGCTCAATAAAGGAGAAATAAATAATATACATTAATCGATGTAAATAATATGAAGGGAAATTGAAAATAAGCCTTAAGTGAAAATCATACACTTGAAACAACTTATAATACAGTAAGCCACCTTTATACACTTATACGTTTCATTCAAGTGATGTGATCCGGATTCGAACCGTCGAACCAGATCACTACCGTAGCGCCTTTATCGATATGGCCAATTGTCTACTGACATACACACACATAATTGTAAACCAAATTGGTAAACCAAAATTGTAAACCAAAACAGTGATAGAAAAGTAAAAAGCCAATAAGGTACAGAAGCATACAATAAAATTCGATCAAGGCAGCGCACACCCCCGAACTGGAGAATACACAAATTCTCTTTCACGAATCATTTTACCAACCAAGAATTAATTTAGAAACCGTTTGCGTCTTACCTCAACGGCCACCAGTACATAATCATCTTATGCCTGCAAATGAAACGTTATCCGAATATATTCCTATCTTCAACAAACTAGGAATCAACATTTTTCCCGCCTGTTGCCTTATAAACCCAAGCAGTCACTTCCACCGGCACTTATACGACCTGCATTTGCAGGAAGTAATATCTGGGCTACCTATTACCAGGCTTCACCCTAGATTAGGTTCATTTTTTTTAATTGTATGCATTTGTTTATGCTTTGCAGGCTCGCCCAGTGCTTTTAACATGTTTTGACTTTTAGCCTAGTGCAAGTACTGCTTGAGAAAAGGTCGTATGCGACTTGAAACGTCACATTTTTATTGTATGCTTGTGAACCTTACTGGCTTTTTACTTTTCAATACACACCAACTTTACCTCCAAAAGCAAAACAGTTGCAACTACAAAATGACGTACGTGTTCTAATAATGCCAACCGATGGTTACACCTGGCCTAATGTTGTGACCAACAGTTACAACACGCAGCCTGTAGGCTGTAAGCCACATCGGACCAGACAAAGCACGTCGGTTTTTTACTCTTTGTCTGGTCTCAAAAACACCAGAGAAATTTGAAGGAACTCGTCACCACTGTCACAGAATAAGCGTAGCAGCTGTTTAGATGTATAGTGTCCGTGGCATATCTTGAGGTCTCCAAAGAAAGAACATAAATAATCGATTACATGTTTTTGGTAGCAGAGTGCCTTGTTGATATCCAAAATAGTTACAAAAAAAATGGCGGCCGTCGATTAAAGTCGGCTCCTCCAGGAAGACGTTGCCGATCACAGAATACCCGCAGGACTGAAGATACGCCGCGTACATAATAGGGTCTTCTGATCCCGCCTCTCTCTCCATTTCCCAGAACAAAGTAGATTTGCTCATTTTAACCCAACAATCACCCAGTTTGACCATTGTTTAGTGAAGGTCATGGTACGAAGCAAAGCAATTCTCACTCTGCGCAAAATTTTACGCAAATCTTTAAATCTTCTGTAAATCCGTGTAAATCTTAAAAAATCTCATGTAAATCATTAAATTAGTTAATTTTTTTTTGTAAATCTTTAAATCCCGACAAAATCGTAAATCCGTTGGAAGATTTACAGATTTACAAATGTCGTACTTTTTTTTTTGTCGAACCCCTTCGCGTAGGTACTTGCAGGGGCGGATTTAAGTATTGGCCACCCCCAAGGCACTAAGAAATTTGCCGCCTTCGCCCGTCCCTCCACCCCCCTCCGTTCCACACACACACACGTTTGTCACTCCACACCGTTGCTTGGCTAGTTCCCTAAACTGGGAAACGATTCAAGGGGGGGGGGGGGGCACGGGCACGATTGCGCTTCCAGGAACTACTGTCTTTTGGTGTTTTGCTGTGACTGACAAGTGACAAACACACATTCCGTTCCATACCGTGGTTGCAGGTTTCACATTGCGCGATGTTTGTGAGCAAAAGCTGTCACGCAAGGAATCAACTTCTAATTTTAAAAACTGAAATGCCTCGAAAGAAAACTCGAACTGAAAGTTTGGATCAAGAATCAAAGGAACAAAAAATTATCATTAAACATTTTAAATACATATAATAGTTGGTAAATGATAATTTGCTGCCCCTGAAAATTTTCTTTCCTAGGCAACTGCATTGTTTGCCTTCCCCTAAATCCGCCACTTAACTGGATGCTAGGTTGAGAGACTGACAAACTCAAGAAGCCCCAGAGTCCAGAACTGGATTCCTGACGGAAGCTAATGAATATTGGCAAGTCGTGAAATCACTGAACGTTGATGATAGTACAACAAACGTGAAATCGCGCCTCAACAAGTTTTAAAGTATGCAATGCACAGTTGCTGTCGGTCACATTAGCGTAGTGAAGCTGTTGTTTTACAATATTAAATGTTACAACAAAAAAAAAAAGGTGTGGTTTTTTTATTCTGGTATTATGTGGTTTGAATTCAAACTATATTAATAACTTTAGATCAACAATGGGTTGGGGACTGGGACCCAGTTGTACGTCACTGGACCCCGAAGACCCTATAGCTCTCAGACAGGAAAAATTTAAGATGACTGAAGTGGTCCATTTCTTCCACCACTAAATAAGCTTAGCGGATTCCAAATCTGGCCACTTTCAAAAGTAGCCAATTAATTTCTCCGGACTTTTTGCCGTAGTTGGCATAAAATTTGCAAGAACAACACCAATCTGGATACGGTGTCCTGATACTAGCGCACGTGTTGCGAACGCACCGTGTTTCTAGCGCACAGGCAGAATAAACCGTGTATCTAGCGCACAGGCAGAATAAACTGTGTATCTAGCGCACAGGCAGAATAAACCGTGTATCTAGCGCACAGGCAGAATAAACCGTGTTTCTAGCGCACAGGCAGAATAAACCGTGTTTCTAGCGCACAGGCAGAATAAACCGTGTTTCTAGCGCACAAGCAGAATAAATCGTGTTTCTAGCGCACAGGCAGAATAAACCGTATTTCTAGCGCACAAGCAGAATAAACCGTGTTTCTAGCGCACAAGCAGAATAAACCGTGTTTCTAGCGCACAGGCAGAATAAACCGTGTATCTAGCGCACAGGCAGAATAAACCGTGTATCTAGCGCACAGGCATAATAAACCATGTTTCTAGAGCACAGGCAGAATAAACCGTGTTTCTAGACACAAGCAGAATAAACCGTGTATCTAGCGCACAGGAAGAATGAGCCCACACCCGGAGTTTCACTATTGCTTGCGTCATACGCTTCAGGATTACAGAATTCTCGATGTATATAGTAGCGCGCGAAACACGCTCCCTTAGTCTGTGTTTCATACTTACCAGCTTAGGGTAAATAAAAAGAAAAGTATCTTGTTTAACAGATTATCAGCAATATTTTTATATTTCATCAAAATAACTTTAACAACCTCTTATTAAAAAAAAAACTTCGCAATTCAAAATATAAAGTATGTACTCTAAAAGTTAAGTATCATGTAATTTAGTACAGTGGTAAACGTTCGCCTTTATAAATTCGTAAACGTAATTCTACACTGAAACAACGACCAGGTTTCAGCTGATTATTAACAGGACTTAACAATGGCAGACACGAAGTACAGACAAAGACTTTCACGAAATGGATAAAAACGACGTCAAACGGTGGAGTTTTTCACGTATAGGCGGTCATGTGCGCTCGATGCACGGTACATTGCGGTTGTGTGCGCTTGAACATACGAAATTTGCTTGTGCGCTAGTATCACGTGCGCTCGTACCACGGAACCCTGGATACCAATCTCGCGATGGTAGTAGGGTGTTTTTGTGTGTGTGTGTGTGTGTGCCAAATCTAGCTATTACCATACTTTCGAAAAACCCGCCGTTCTTATAGAAACACTTAGCGAAAAGGTGCGCATAGGGAAGGAACAGGAACCAGGGTGCGTAAATCAAATGCACCAGAAGTGGCATAACGAGACTTGCTACGTCTCGTTGTCAAGCGAAAAACAAAGTAGTTTATGCCACAGACAATAACATAACACTTTAAAAATCACTGCAACCATCTTTAAAAGAAACAACAAAGAAATTGCAAAGCAATTAAAACAAACTAGCTGTACACCAGGCGTAACATACGTCTGTCTAGCCGGTTCCCGAATACCTAATTACCGGTCGGAATGGCGCCGACACCCTCCCCCCTCTCTATCTCCCCCCCCCCCCCAATCCTCCTGCTTCCCTCCCCCACTGCATGGTCAGATTGAGCCACCTCCCTGGTCACCCCTTTCCCGTTTCTCGCTTGAACTTCAGTAACACACACACACACACGCACATATGATGAATTTGCTCAGTGCCACCCAAGCCTATTATATATATACTAGCGGAGTCGCTCGATTCGCTCGCTCATTTCGCGTTGTCTCGCTCCCCCCTCCCTCCCCCCTCATTTAATTTGCCGTTCGGTCGGTAGTTGGCATCGTATGTTCGCGCTGCTGGCCGTTGCGTTTCGGAGGCAGCTACTATCTCAGCGGGCCTTGGCTGCTACTTTTATAATTTGCCGTTCCGTCGGTAGATGGCGGAGATGGCATCGTATGTTCTGCTTGCTGCAGATGGATTTTGCTGCTGCGCTGCCGATGACAGCGTTCCGCATCTTGTGTAATTGTATACATATATATATATATAGATTCAAAACCGAAAGGACCTAAAAGTCGACACACAAGGAATAGACACAGACAGGGGAGGACCTAGCGGTCAAATTCTGTTGCGGCATTGCAACAATGGCTGGGCATCACACTAAATATATATAAAAAAAAAAAAAACTAACAGATATTGAAAAACAGTGAAGTGCCAACTGTTTCTAATTAACTCCGTAAGTTTTTTTTTTTTTGCAAAATTTCTGGCGATGATGGTCTCTTAATAAACCTCCACGTGCGCTTCTTTTGTTGCGGCTCGGAGAATATCCAGTCGAAAATCTATTTCGCCCCAAACATTTTTAAGAATATCTATACTGATACTGCGTTTTTCTTGTGGTGGCTTTATAAAGGACAAAGTGTACGCAAGAAAAGTAACTTGTATGCAGGAATTACAGGACAAGATCACCCAGGTCATAAATACGGCATCAGTAGACATGCTTGCAAATGTTTGGAGAGAAATCGGTTTTCGACGGGATATTCTCCAAGCAACGAGAGACACGAATGAGGAGGTTTATTAAGAGGCCATCAAATTTTGTAAATTTTGTAACTAAATTAAAAATTAAATTAAATTAAAGGAAGTGACGGCAAAGGCAGATTAGCCTCTAGTACCCAAGAAAAATTTTAAATGGTGGCATGTCAAAAGAATACTTCCAGTTATCAACACTGGAGATACCGACAATGTGTTGCGGCAGTCCATTCCACAGACTGACAAGTCTCTGAAAAAACGCCATTCCTTGTGTTAGTTTTGAGAGATTTAGGCAGCAGTTTGAGGCTGTGACCACGAGTAATAGTGGGCAAGGGGGAAGAAGGTGTTAGATGAGAGAGTATCGTAGCCATGGAGAATCTTGAAAACAAGATGAAGGACACCCCCCTGTCAAAGCGAGTACTGAGGGAAGTAAGACCAAGGCAGGCATGGCAGCCTTTTGTGGTAAGGAAGAGCAGAACGGCAGACAGAACGTTTGGTGAAATACCGAAAGGTATACACGTTCAAGAAGTTGATAAGATTTCTGATAAAATGGTCTCCATGCTTAGATGCAGTATTCAAGATGGGTTCTTAAATGGTATGTGATAATAAGTTTTAACATGGAACGACTAGCTGAGGTGAGATAATTGAGAATAAAATTACCAGTACAGTACGTCTGGCTTTGGAAGCTGCAGCAAGGGCATGGGAATGAACAGTTTGCACTTTGATGTTTTTTCATATCTATTTTTTAAAATTTGTTTTATTTAGTTTCTTTATGGAGTGAATAATTTGTGAACACCCTGTATGCACTTGTTTGGATGAAGGCTAGCGACTGCTTCTTTATTGCTAAACACCAGGAAACAGGCTTTGGGCCTATTGCAGGCGGAGCAAACAGACCTTCATATCAGAATCTATATTTAGTTTTTATTGTAATGATTTGTTAATGCTCCTAAAAAATCTCGGTGCAATACTCACTCGGCTAAGTTGGGCTCTTTGCCTTTTGATGTGACGTACTGCTGCATTTTGCTGGCCTTTTTCTTATTTTACTTTTTTTTTAAAGTATAAGCCTAAGCTACGTATCGTATTTATTTTAATAGGCTTTCGTTTACTCCAGCATTTATTTTCTGTTTAGTTATTTGTAGCCTTTTATCACAGCCCACACCGTCGCCGCTGACTAAAAATAAAACGGTACACATAGCAACCGCTGTTAGAGCTGCCGTCACCAATAATTCTTACATTGTTTATAGCAACTGCTGTGCAGAGTGCAGTCCATATGTTAACAAATTAATAACAAGGCATTTAATTGCAAGCCAAACAATCATCAATAAGATTTTATAACACTTAATCAAATGACTTAAAGGTTCACAATTCTACCGCTGGTACAAAACTGGACACTTGCGCCAACGAAAATGTTGAATCGCACACCTCTGTCACCCACGGCAACAGCGATCTCTATTATATAAACTAAAAGCAGTAACCATCAAAATTATAGGTTAAAAATTGATTAGCTTTTATGCCTATAGTTCTAGGTTTTAGGCCTAATTTTGAGCGTTTAGGCCTAATTTGTGCCTGGCGATTTTATTTTGTAAGTCTGGTAAACTTGGGTTCGAGAGTTAAGCCTATTCCTTCACGCGACACGGTTTCGGTTTAGAGACTTCACATTACCGTGGCAACGAGGAATCTTTAAACAGAGGCAGGCATTTTATTGTTTTGTGCTGTGATATAAACACGTCGTCTGTGCTAGACTTTAGTTTTATACTGGGTGAGTCAAAAGTATCGATCCAGTAGAGTTTACAGTCGCATGATTTGGTTTAGCCACCAAACAACCATCGATCGTTGGTCACCACGAAGGGGGCCACATATTAAGATCATTAAGGGGTGCCCACCGATCCTGCCCCCTCCCTTAAATAAATTTTCCACTTCCGGTTCCTTTAGGAATAGGGCATTGGTCCCAATTTGAGATGTGTACGGGCAGTCAATTCATGGTGAATGCAGAAAACGGCATGTAAATCGGTCAACAATAGCATGAGCTATGACCAAAACACGCTATCCCTATTTCTAAAGGAACCGGAAGTAGAAAATTTATTTAAGGGGGGGGGGGACAGGGTCGGGGAGCATCCGTTAATGATCTTGATATGTGGCCCCCTTCGTGGTAACCAACGATCGATGGTTGTTTGGTGGCTAAACCAAATCATGCGGCTGTAAACTGTACTGGGTCAATACTTTTGACTCACCCTGTATACATACAGCTACGCCATGATACGACGATTTCAGGTTTCATATTCGGGATTCCCATCGCTAGTGTAAAAGACTATTGTCGCAATGCTTAAGTGAATTTCTTCAAGCATTCTTTTGTCGACTGAAACTGATGTGCGTCGTTAATGGAATCCTTTTGTTTTTTATGGTTGCGTTTCTTCCTGTAGTGGTTAAATGAAAGGATCAAATGTTATGATTTCATTGAGTTACGTCGAAAACAGCCATTAGCTAGAAAGAAGCAACCAAAATTTAATTTGCCGTGTTTTCTGAATTTCACTTGACTACCATCAGCATGGTGTATGCTTCGTAGGAATTCCTTAACTATTGAGGATTCCGAATTTTACAATGGTGAGTGTTAGAAATAAATTCGATAAATTGTAATTTCTTCATTAATAATTGTTCGATTTACGTCAAATTTTGGCTCAGCAATACTTTTGGGGGTATAAAGCGATTTACCAAATTTCATGCCAATCCGACCTTTCGTTTGGGCTCTACCCAGACTACAAAAGTGCAACCAACCAACGGACCAATCAACATTTTGCAATTTGAGTGTGCGTTATAGGCTACGCTTCGCTCGCTCCGCCAGTTAAACCGGTGTTTACTCTTGCACCGTTCGTTGGACCGTTCTTTCATTAAACTGGTGTTTTACTGGTAGTGAATATTAAATACTGATGCGACCGATAAATTGGGAAATTGAGCACATCAACGGGACTCACTGAATAGACAACAGCAACCCTGCGGCTCTAATAAAATATTTTATGCAACCGATATGGCTGAAATTTGGCATTCAGCTCACTGTAGACTCCATTAGATGCCTTGATTTGACATTTGAGAAGTCTCTTAACTGCAAAGATTGCAATAATTTCAAATGCCATTTTCATGAACGTTGGGAGCACACCACCTGTGCTCAAAACGACTGTTCCGCAATTGTTATCAAGGCCCGCTGAGATAGCAGCTGCGCTCCACTCCAGGCCCGTCAGCTTGCTTCTGTTTAGTGACAGACACGCTAGGAGTCGTCCAGTACAGTACGGATTGAGAACCCAAAGGAATTTGTTTCTGGACTAAGTGAATGCGTGTAAAGCTCTCAAAATGCGCCAGATCTCGCAATTTGATCGTTACCTTTACGTGTTTAAAGTTTAAAGCATAAATTTTGTTCAGATACCAATCCTCATGCCGTACGGTACTGGACGACGCCTGGCGTGTCTATCACTAAACAGAAGCAAGCTGACGGGCCTGGAGTGGAGCGCAGCTACTATCTCAGCAGGCGTTGTTGTTTATGGGCGAAGAACAATGGAGACCCACATTGCACAAAATTGTTAGCAACACTGTCGAAGCCAAAACACGCTATTGAAATTGTTATTGAGAGCTAAATTGTTTTTTTCTTGGTGGATTATGTAAATTGGACGGTGTTACGCAACACGGAACCAACCGACACTTTTCTCATTTTCTGTAAAACGAGTTTAAAAACAAGTTTCATTAATAAATTCCCAGCAGTCTGTGTGTTATTTTTAAAACCTTGTATCGTAAATTACAGTTGCTGCGTACCTTTCAACAAAACATTGTCAAAAATAATTTTAAAATTTCAACCGCTGATGATAAAAAATGTGGCTTGGTTCTTTGTTGCAAAAATCAAACATTGCCGGCACGAATTGACCAACAGAGAACCCAATGTAGAAAAAACATTTACTTATTAATGATGGTTACATTAACTTGCCGAAACCAATAACCAAATGGATCTTATTCAAATAGATTATCTACTAGATCAAAGTCTAGATTCCCACTGAATCTATCAATATCATCAACGATGTCGGAATACCCCGTCAAGCCATTCTGAAAGCGTCACCAGCGCGACAGGGTTGGTCTCAGGGCGTTCATCTTTCAGTGTCGTCCTTTTTCATTTGTATCGTTCGGAAGAAATCTAAGCCCCGAAACCAACAATTTTAAATATATTGAGTTCAAGGAAGGAGGAGACTAGAATTTCTTTCGAAATCGAGGTGATTTTGATGTTGCAGATCTGACCGCCGCAATAATCAGATCAAAAGATTAAGGTTTTTACGTTGCTTCCTACATGATTTCTACATTTTTTTAAAGCAAGAGACGATTTCTTGGGCACCCCTGCCGGCCAGTGGGCTCAACCCAAATGTAACAATAACCATTTTTGTGTTTCCCTTTAGTACACAACTGTTATACACATATATCAGCTGGCATTTACAGAATACTATGCTCGTGTGTATCATCGGAAGTGGTAATGTTTTTTTTTTTGTAGATCGAACGTCAGAATTTGTAGGCCCTCACATTCTGCAGCAATTTTTGTATTATTTTTTTAGTAGTTTCTGTGCTGCTTCTGCCAAGTTTAGCTGCAGTTTAGGCTGATCTTCTACCTTCAGTTTTTCATTGGATAAGATTGCAGAAGAAAGCTTTTGGCCACCACAATCATTACATGTGTCCTTTTTTAATGTCTTGAATTTTAAATTAAATTCCGAATGAAAAGACTTTATTGTTGGTGGAAAGAATAACGGAGTTTCCTGTGTTTTGCTCTTTACACAGTTCACGTATTTTCTTAAGCGTTGGCTACTGTCCAAATATTTACTATTACTATCTTACCTACAATAATGTATTTAGAAAATGTAATGATATTGTCGATTAGCCTTTTTATGGTTTTAGGATTATATGGACCCCGGGCAGCAAGGCTGTAGGCCTCAGAACTTATAACTAGCCACCTCGTGTTTAATAAATACGGATACAAACCTATTTACGTTGCCTTTTGGACTTAAATGTCAGACTGCCTGAGCGTGGAATCGAACCCACGACCTTTGGAATCAAAGACCGGAGTCCTACCCCTCAGTCATACTGACAAACTGACCAAGTGTTTACTAGACTACCATTCTTAACTTGGTTCTGTAATTATACAATTTCGTAGAGTGTCACATACGGAACTAAGCCACAAAATTGCGTGGCTTGGTCCTGTATTGCAAAATTCTATGGCTTGGATCTGTGTTGCAAAATCTAAATTACTACTATGTTAGTTGGTTCTAGTGCCGCCAGATGGCAGCACGTCATAGATGGAGGTTGGATCTTTTTTGCTTAAATCAAAGTGATACTTTTGGAGTTAGAAACGAGTGCTCACTGCAATTTTTTTTGAAATGTGGGTTGGTTTCTTGTTGGATTATATAAATTGTCTCTGATACTTGTTATTAGCTTTTAGCATGAGTCTATGAAAATGATGAGTTTTCAACTCCTTTAGATTTAGTTTGCTCTAGCCTATGATCAAAAACCCCATACTGTACGGATGCGACACCTGTTGCCAGATGCCTGAAATTCGTCTTGAAATCCGAAACCAAACTCGAAACTCTGGTCGCGCGAGCAAACCTAAGCCGGAAACACAGTTAAGTGCGGAGCTGTTTCCTTCCTTGACTGAAGCTCGCCCTTGTATCCGACACTTGAATTAGATGTTTCTACCCAAGGCCCGCAGAGATATAAGCTGCGCAGCGTTACTGATTAATTGCTAAGCCAAACTAGAAAAAAAATTGTTTTTGTTTATAATTCGTCGTTACGACTTTTTTTTTCTGTGCGAACATGTATCTTCCTTGAGCATATTCTGTAGACAAATTCAATCTGTGATTGGCGAGAACTAACCATCTTTTTGAAAATGGGAACAATGTGAACGGCTGGAAAATGCTTTAAAAAGTCAACTGTGTAAAAAGTCAAATTTTCAGTGTATCCAATGGTGTAAGGGACCAGTCATTATTTATCGCCGGGGAGGGGAGGGAGGGGGGGGGG
>JAHWFP010170885.1:0-45964 GCA_023313725.1 Lithobius niger
CCAAGAGAGTTCGAGCCTACAGCAGACATCCGTAAAGTATTGGCACAGACGTGCAGTAGTTCCAAACCGTGACTGCAAAATAGACAAATACAACTGCAAAATAAAATGTGACTCCATGACCTGATAAGCATTTATTTTTAAGATCCCTGCACATATTTGTGGGATATTTTCACCAGCAAAAATTTCACTAACAAAAAAGTAAAAAATTCAACACTGGAGAAATGAAGCCCACAGAAAAATGTGTAGAGACCCAAAAATTCCCAGAAAACTGAGAACTTTGAGGCTGGGCACTAGATATGGGTGTTGTCCTCTGATGCTTCGACTCGTGACGCTCTTGGTATTCTTGGGGAGCATGATGTATTTCGTCTAAATTGTAGGACGCTAACCGAAAAAGTTAAATGGAAGTGATGAACTGTAAATTGGTTAATGGCGTGTCCTCCCACCACGTGTAGTGATTGGCTTTTTACAGTCAACATTTTATGCCTGCAGTTGATGGTTCGCTATTGTCGCTATCTACTTTATGGAGTAGCGTGCTGTGATGAATTTTTCGTAAATCAATTATTGACAGCCTCGCAGAGAAACTGGGATAGTTTTTCTTGTCTAAAGCTTTTTTTTTTTGTCTTTAACTCTGTAGTTTTGGGTCTAGATTTTGCTGAGAACACTGACTGGAGAAGAATGATGTGATAAAGCAAGCAAAGCAAACTTCATCAGTTTCCAGCTAGAACAAAACATTCGGCTGTTTAAGTGAAAAATTAATTTTAACAGTAAAATCCATTAAGGCGTTTAGTTTTAACTGTTTTACCTTACATAGTATTAAAATTTGTAAAAATTTTGGAATAAGTTTAAAACTTAACGGCATTTGCTGTAAACTTTTTTGCTAACTTAGCCCCATTTCGGGACTGGGGTTGGGAAGGAGAAGAGGATTTAGCCTGAATGGCATTTTCAGGAAGAAGTCATTGGATGTCAAACTGTATGTGGTTTAGCTAAAAAGTGGGAGATGTCATGGTATACATGTTTTAGTGGATGTTTTCTTGGACAAGTCAAGGAATGGTGAAAGAAAGTCGAATATTCACTTGTGGAACATTGAGGATTTAAACTTCTGTTATCATTTATTTTGAGTGGTTCCTTACGTGAGATGTTAATTTGCATTTAAGTATAATTTTTGTTTACTGCTGAGATAGACCCCCCCCGTTACTTAACATCAATTTATGCGGTGTTGTGGAGACGGGACCACCCGAGTTTGTGCTGGAGTATTAAATACTCTTTGGTCATTTTTTTAATTTTGTGGAAGCCAGACAAGAAAATTTGGCTATGTTGGGCAGTAGTTGTAGTTTCCTAACCTTACGAGTTAAAAATATTTTTTTACAGAAATTGTTTCAGTGCATAAAAATTGTCTTGAGATTAATAGCTACAACACAAAACCACAAAATTGTAAAGAAAATTACCCTCAAGGTAAAGCAGTCATGTGCTAGATCACGGGCAAAACGGGCTTCATGATCACATCTTCGTGTAGTATCAAGTATGTGGTAAAACTTTTTGCACAGTAATTTTAATTCAGTACTTTCATGAAGGGAATGAAGATGTTACAGAAGATCCTTTAGTCAAACCTTTTAATCCTGCATAAATACTGGGGTTTAATTGAAGTTAATGTAAGTGTGTAGTAATGTCAAATATCATTAAAGATTATATTCTTCAAGCGGTTTCTAGAGTTGATGGTGTGCCATCATATTTAAAAATCAGTAGGTCTGGAACACTTAAGTCTAAAGGAGATGGAATTGCCAATAAGTAATGGAGCAAGTACTGTTGCATTAACAGTGGTAGATTCAAAGTCAATCAGGAACTCGTGATTTAATTAATCTTTGTTACCTTTTAAGGTAACTTTTTGTACACTTGTAACTAATTGCCCAAATTTGAATTGAGTTTCCTGATGCAATCATGTAAACAGTGTCCGACCAATCTAAAGCAGTTGTTTAGGTATTTGTACCATTGTTGTGCATTTTGCCAACATATGAACAACTGTTATGGAGTGTCGTGTAGGAATTATCAATTCCGTGTCCACAATGGTTACGGGTTGGGAGCAATCATCACTAAAAAAAATTCAACCTTAGCCCACGGAATTTTGCTCACTGCAGCACTGTACGAGTTTTGTTTACAGGTCTACTGGACCTTTGCTTATTCGTTTTCAACCAAGGAATAAAATGGGAAAGAATAAAGCAAGGAAAATAAATCTTTGTTTGCTCGCCATGCAGCAATCGATCCAGAAAATGCGTTAAAATACAATTTGTTTTTGTCAGCTCGATACAAAGGAAAGTCCTAAAAAAAAGTGTTAACAATTAAAATGCTAAAGTTAAAAAAAAAAAAAAATGCTCTTCAAGAATCCAAAAATTGGTGGCTGAATTGCCGTGAAACTGAGACAATTTTCGGTTTCTGGTCCGGTGTTCTTGTGCCAATCCATAAGTTAGAAGGCCCTCCATTGAAGTTGCTAAAAGTGCCACACCAGGAAAAAATACTTGCAATTGGAGTAAGTTGTAGCTGCTGAAGGGCGAGATGCAACAGGAATTTTCATTTAAGGTAGGAAGTGTCTTTATTATACACAGAACTGTTTTGATTTCTTAAGTAGTTTGGAGCCTCTTACGTCAGGCCTGTATCATCATAATGCCTAATTCGGGGAAAAAACCATGCAGTATTTTACTTTAAATTAAGTAGCCTTTCTACTAATCGAGTGATTAGTGATTTTCGACGAACCACTGCAGAAAGTTTTGTACAGGCTCGTCAATCTTCTTTAATTGAATTATTTGGTTTTTACTTTTTACAGTCTACATCACTGTTGTACATTACGCGTGAATTTGAATCTGCTGCTCGGTTCATCCGGTCTTTGTGAGGTTGAGTCTGACAACTGTGGTTAGTGTTGAGCATGGTCTGGTTGCAAGAGGAGTTGATTCTATGGAAGATGGAGGTCATTGATTCATTAGGGGTACTTTTATTCAAAGTCCTGTATAGAAATGGACTAGACACACTCGAAGCACTAACCAGTACTTTTTACAACATACAACGCAGGTGGCACACTCGACAACCTCGTAAATAACAGCGGCAATGAGCGGCGATTCAAATTCACACTCGACTCAACAAAACAGTAATATAGGCTCCAAAAAGTAAAAACCAACTAAGTCCAAACTTTCTGTTAGCACCCTCCAGAACCGTAAATGGTCAGATGTCTAATAGAACGGGTAGTTTTGAAAGTTCCTTTACAGTTCTGGAGGATGCTAACAAAAAAGTTAAAATTTTGTTGGTGCGTTTTTGATGGCCCACCCTGTACACATGACAGTAGTGTCGTGCTGGTTCTTAGCGATACTTGTTGCAATTTGTTTTTAAAGTTACGTCTCGTTAAGTCACATCCTCGTACGTGAATGCTGTGGATATTTCAACTCTTCTCAATTTTGAGGGTGGATACCAATTAAGAAGGTGTATGGCTAGGATGCAAAGCTTAACTTGAGATGGAAGCATTTGTAGACCAGGAGCTGGTGCGACTATGTAGTGTGAGAAAGACAACATGATTTTCAGCTATATCGTGCGCGCAGAGAGCTGTCCAAAATCGCTTTATTCTCCCAAACTAGAAGCGTTCAGTGTTAACGTTCAGACCAACCCATCGCCCATTATGACTAACATTTAATTGACATGGAACAAACGAGAATAAGTTTTGTGTTACCTAAGAAGCTGAGAAAGACTCGTTCGTAAGACAAAATGAATTTAAAAACATTTTAACATAAAATAAGCCTACGTTACTGATGACGTTCCATTTTTTCCATTTACTTAACTTTTTTACTCAGGCAACACCAAAATTGTTCCAGTTTACTCAGACCAGCGATTTTTTGGAAAATATACTAAGAGTTTTCGTCTTCAGGCACAAGTTGGGATTTACACGTACCAGCGGTCCAAATTCTATTCCAACGGTCTGCAAACTTGATTATGCGTGCATGGTGTATGGTTCGGCTAGTGATTCGACTCTCCAGATGTTGGACACTTTGCATCACAGTGGCCTGCGTGTGGCGACTGGGGCATTTCGAACTTCTCCAGTGGTCAGCCTCTATGCTGAGGCCTCGGAGCCACCTTTGGCCATTCGTCGGTGGAAGCTGGCCATTCAGTATGCTGTGGAATCCAGTCTTGCTTGGTCCATGGTTTTTGGGCCAGACTTGCGAGTCGGTAGACGCAGGGTGGGTAAGGGTGATTTCCGCGATAGGCTCCAGCAGTCCTGTCAGGAGATAGCCTTTGAAATGCCCAGCGTCTTGAGGCTTGGGGGGATGCCAGTGGCCCCTTGGCTTGTCCCAAGTGGCATTTTCATTTTCGCTCTGGCGTCCCTCCCGAAGGGTTCCACTCTACCAGCAAGGTACTTACAGGAGTTCCGGCGGCTGTGTTCTCAGTACGCCGGTTATCAGCGGCTGTTTACTGATGGGTCGAAGTCAGACGCTGGCGTGGCTTGTGCTTGTGTTTGTAAGGGAGTGACGGTTGCCCATCGCCTTCCATCACGCTATTCTGTGTTTTCTGCAGAGCTTTTGGCTCTCGGTTTGGCGGTGGAATGGATCCTTGGCCTTCAGGGCACGCATTTCAGTATCTTTAGCGATTCCATGAGTGCCCTGGAGTCCTTGGCGAATTACAATCCTCGGAACCCCTTGACACAACGTGTCCAAGCTTTGCTTTCCCGCTTGCCTGGCCAGCGGAAAACCGTGCTTTTCTGCTGGATCCCGGCCCATGTTGGGATAGGAGGAAATGAGCAAGCGGATTCTGCAGCAAAAGGGGCCCTTTCTGGCCCTCTCTGAAGGGATCTCAGCCTTGTTCCCCTCGGACGCCTTTCCAACTCTGCGTCTGAGGTTACACGCTTTTTGGCAAGCCTCGTGGGATGGACAGGACGGCAATAAATTACGAGCTATTAAAGGCACTGTTGAGGAATGGCACTCAGCGTGTCGCCGTGAGGAGGTGGTGTTGGCCCGTTTGCGCATTGGGCACACTCGATTTACTCACTGTTTCCTTTTGCGGGGGATTGACCCTCCTGAATGTTATTGGTGTCGGCGGCCACTTACGGTCCGGCACTTCCTTGTTGATTGTTGCCATCTTGATGGTTTTCGTCGTCGTTTCCATCTTCCGCATGACATTGTGCGTCAATTGGGCGATAAGTCTGTCCTCCTGTCCGGTGTTTTTCAATTTTTGCGGGAGGTACAGATGTATGACAAGATTTAGATTAGGGGTTTGAATAATATCTCTGTAATGTGTGGTGAAGTGGCAACCCGGACCACTGCACTGTGACTGAGGTTGGCGCTAATGACCAAGCTGTCGACGCGCCATTAAGCCTCATCCCTCCCCCCCCCCCCCAAACGGTCTGCTTCATTCAATTTCCTCCTCTTCATTCACAGTGGGCCTAGCATCGGCTCACCCGGTTGTCATTTTCACTTCCCGTGCGTGATGAAAGAACTGAAATCTTGTTGAAGTCAATCTCCTTCAGAGAGGGACACCTTGTTGAGGTGCTGCTGTTGGTAAACAAGATGTCGTCGTGTCAAGACGTGCTTCAAAAGTGGGTGTTGTTAGGCTAGTCTACTAGATAGGGAAAGTTTTAGGCAGGGACCAAAACTGACTTCTAGCGATGGATTAGTGACTCCCGGAGGCAACCAGCTACAAATGATCGGCACCCGGCCGTGTACAGCGCTGGAGTTGGGGAAGACGTCTTGTGACCGCCGTTGGAAGACGGGACGACGATTTGAATTCAAGACCACTGGAATACTTTGCGAAGGTAAATAAATCTGCAAATGCAGTCGAGATTTATCCACCATTTTGGCAGTTCGTGTCCAGACTGCAAAGGAGTGAGGCACGACATTGTTGCGACACGTGCAGTGTGGTGTTGTGATGCTCTCGGTACCAAGATGTCGGCGAAGACGGACGTGTGCCAGTGGAGACAGCGTGGTTAGTCAACTAGATAGTGCCTCAGATTAGCTCAACGCAAATGTGGTACGCCTTGGACTAACCAGGACTGACGACTGGCCTAGAACGGCCATAGCTGTGTGGCCGGAACGTCAGCACCGCTGCAATAGTGCAGCAACGTGACTCCGTCAAACCGTCTAGCGATCGTCGCCATGCTTCCCGACTGACAAGATCTACTGAAGAAGGGAAGGTAATTATCCAGCCCATAGGTTAATTCCCCACCTTCACGAATGTGATTTGTGTGGCACGGGCACTCACTATTTGGCCAGTAGGCATTAAACGCACTCGCGATTCTCCATTATCTCCTGGTCATGTAGAAGAAATTTTGTTGTGCTGCTATTTAATGCTTGAGTATTGTTTGCATTATTCTAACTCTCCATTTAGCTAAAGGGACAACAGTATTGCATATTTGGTTGGAGACCCCGTATAATTCTGCACACAACGGCGCAAGCAGCTTTTTTTCTAGCTGACGCGGTGACCGAGATATGACAATTGAAGCATCAGGGTTTGTTATTCAGTCGCCACTTAGCGAGTAGTTCTAAAAACCAAGTTGCCGAATGGTACTTTTCATTGCCGTTTGGCGAGTGGCGACCAAAGGTTGTCCTTGTAAGCTATATGGATACCACGCTGTCAAGAGAAAGAAATTAGACTGATAAACATCCAAGAACCTGCAAACAAACAAATGCTAAAATCATAACTCCAGAACTTAGTGACAAAATTCAAGACGAAGTGTAAAAGCTTACACTAGACGACGATTCGTTACACAGGAAGTGAAAGTGACAACTGGAAGCGCTGATGTAAGACCGACTGTGAATCAAGAAGGGAAATTCAAAAGAAGCAGACCGTATGAGTAGAATTTGGACTGGTGGTGCTTGTGAATCTCGCAGCCTGTGCTTGAAGGAAAAAAACCCAAAGCGGTTTTCGAGAATTCGCTTGTTTAAAGTAAACTGAAACAATTACGGTGTCGCATACATTTCGTACATGTTTGAAAACCAAAGTGAAAGTGCTAAAAATCGGTAATTATTTTGTTTTGTTTACATTAAATGCAGAAGTATTCAGAAATTGAAGAAAAAAACTGGTTAAGAAATGTTTTCACTAGATATCCAAACATACTTTTTTTGGGGTATTTCGTTAACGTATGCTTTTTTAAACCGGCCAAACAATTCAGCTCCTGAGGGCAAGGCTGAGTCCTAGCAAGAAACCAAGTGAACGAGCGTGAGCTTAGCTAAGGGTGGCCATTTGACAAGGACGTGTGCAGTCACACACATTCGGAGATCAGAGGAAGGAAGGAGCAACGTGACACAGTGTATAGGAGGTGTACCCTTACTAACCCTAACTCAGCTTCTGTTTTGAGTATGTCGATTGGGGTTTCACCCAAAGAACCGATAAATCAGCCTGTTAGTGTGTTGGACGCTGTAAATTGAACGAGTGAAAAAATGGGAGTCTATGGTGGGTGGTGTCGAGTCTCGCTTTGAACGAGATGCATTGGAAAGGGGATCGGTTAGTGCAACTAGCATTCCTGCATGCTTTCTGCCCATCAAGGTTTTATTGGTATTCCTTCAGCTATCGGCCCCAAACTTAGTCGATTGGAGGTAGCCAGCTGCCCCGGTGTAACAGGGGTCATTGGCAGTTGCCTCACGCCCTGCCCCTCGCCATGTCTACAATTTGGCTCACCAAGTAAATTGACCTTCGCACAGCGTCACTTATATTGACCTCAATCCTGCGACCAGTGCTTTATCTACACCAGAGGAGAGTGAAAGATTACACTTATCTTGACTGGCTCATCCGCAGTGTCTGCAAGACAACTCCTGAAGCTCACCAGTCTTCTAGTCCAATGCCTAGACCTGGGAGTAAACCTGAAGAAGTCAAGGATGCGTCCTGCGAGACACTTCAACCTCTCGGAATTCATGGTGAAACCATCAGGCAAGAGATTCGTGCATTACGATGTTCAACTCTAGACACTGATGACCCAGGCATCGACAGCAGCATCATCAGTCAGGGCGAGTCAGATGTCTCCATTGGTTCCGGAAACAAAATTGGGTGAACGGAGTAGCCTGGGACAATGCCGTTCCCCTGAAGAATCTAGCAGACAAGAACTACAATAGTGGAACAAGTCATTGAACTTGTCAACAGGAGCTGCAGTTCTTACTCCAGCACTGAAACTCCTGTTCACTGATGCATCACTGCAAGGATGGAGTGCACACATGGAAGACTTGGATGCTTCGGGAACTTGGCGAGAACTACCATCAGGATCACATGTAACACTGCTACAGTAGTAGCCTACATCAAGTGTGTGTGTGGGGGGGGGGGGGTAACTTTTCCATCTCATGGAAGTATCCATAGCGGAAACTTCGCCATCTTCGAGGCACTTCCCAGGTAAACTGAACGTATGGGCAAACCAGTTGCACAGAAAGCACCAGACACCATAGTAGAGACATAACGCTGCAGTGTGTCAAAGCATTGTTCCTGACTTGGAAAACCAAGTAGTTGATCTGTTTGTCGCTCACCAGAGCTCTCAGCAGGAGAACTACATGTTATAGTTCTCAGACCCAAGGGCATAGGCAATGGATACAGTAAGCATGCAGTGGACAGTGAAATCAGCCTATCTGTTTCCCCTCTTTAGCACTGATGCACGATGTGTCCAGGAAAATATGAACTTTTTCTCCGTCGACTGTCTTCTTTTGTCCAATAGGAACTTGATGGCCAGAGATGGTGTCCATCTCACCTACCTTGGAAAGAAGACTCTGGCTGACGAAATCAGACTCGTCCTTTCCGATGCTAAGATGATGCTGGAAGACAGGATTCCACCGGAAAACTAATCTCATTAAATGGGACCTTTACTGGGCAAAAAGCTCTCCCATGCTCTTATGTTTCTTCCACTTCACTGTCAACACCGAGAATCATCACCAGAGTTTTGTCATTTCCCCCTTCACCGCCTGTTCCACGAAACTTGGCCTGCCTCCTTTTAAATGCATGTAGTCTGTTAGCAAATTTGCGGATCTTCCACCTTCTACTTTCCCAAAATTCGTTTGATCTTTTCTTTATTACTGAGACATGGCTGATCGATCTTATACCTGATGCATTGCTTTTAAATGGTCTGCCTTTCGAGATTTTTCGTCGTGATAGGGACACCCATGCAGGGGGTATCGCAGTTGTCTTTCGCAGGGGACTAAACCTTGCTTTTGCTGACTTCACTAGTGGGGTCGAGTCACTATCCGTCACTCTTACTTTGTCCAAACTAAATTTTATTTTGTGCTATATTCCAAATGGCTGCGTTGAGGGTTCGGTTACCAAAACAGAATTCTGTATTAAATCTGCAATGAAACCAGATTATACCAACATTGTACTTGGAGATCTAAATCTCTCAACTGTCAACTGGAACTCATTTTCCTCAAATAATCGTGTCCCGGATGCTTTCCTTGAAATCATTACCGACTGTGGTTTTTCACAGCTGGTTACTAAGCCTACTCGTGGGCACAGCATACTCGATATCATTTTAACTGACGACGACCATGCAGTCTTCGGTGTAAGGGTCCTTGAGGGGCTGGGGACCAGTGACCATAATATGGTCTCCTTCATGCTCCACCAGAGGCTATCTGTCCCAACGAAATGCGAAAAAAAGTTTATCAATTTCACACTTCTGCGAGAACTTTTGGACTAACTTAACTGGAGAGCTGAACTCGCAGGCTATGCAGATGTGCAGTCTACTTGCAATCATTTCTTAAATGTGATCCGTAAACTTACCGCGCGTTGCACAAAAACCTCGACATTTCGCCGTAATAGAGGAGTGGTTCAGTCGAAGGAGTTGTCTGGTCTTAGGAGGAAAAAACTTGTCGCCTGGCGCAAACTCCGTGATAATCGGTCACCAGCAAACCAACATCTCAACCCTCAAGAAATCATGTTCGGTTTGTGTAACCAAACTTTTCACTGATCTCGAAACAAAAATACTGAATGAAGGCAATCTCGCGGCCCTCTTCTGCTTCTGCTGCTCCCGCCTTGCAACAGATTTTTTCCCTTTCTTTTAAAACCGGAATTTTGCCTACTGATTGGTCCACTGCGATTGTGGTACCTATCTTTAAAAAGGGTAATGCTGCCAAACCACAAAATTACCGCCCAATTTCCCTTACTAGTGTTCCTTGTAAAATCCTGGAATCCCTTATTCGAAACGAAATGATGCTTCACATTAATGAGCACAATATACTTCTAAATGACCAATTTGGTTTTTTGCCAGGAAGATCTGCGGTCCTCCAACTTTTACTTGCACTCGATAAATGGACCGAGGGCCTTGATGTAGGTATTTGCACTCAAGTCATCCTCTTTGATTTCAAAAAGGCATTTAAATCTGTGGTGCATTCCAAGTTACTACTTAAACTGAGGTCTGCAGAATTTAATGGTGGGCTTCTAGCATGGATCTCGGCTTTCATTATGGGTCGCACCCAAAGTGTGGTGTTGAGGGTGAGTCATCCCCACCTTCGGCTGTCATTAGCGGCATGCCACAGGGTTCTGTTTTGGGACCACTACTTTTTCTTCTGTTTCTGAATGACCTCCAATGTCCTGAAACTGCCGACTCCCAAGAAAAATTTGTCGACGACTTAAAACTCCACGCTCCACTATCTCACCTGACGATGATTTAATTTTAGAAAGAAGTATCGATTCAGTCCATGATTGGTCCGTCACTTGGCAGCTCCCCTTATCGTCCGAGAAATGTCATAGCTTTGCCTTGGGCAGAAGTAGTGTCCCCCATACCTTCTACCTGGGTGATGAGATTCTTAATGAAACGTTTGTCAACTTCCGGGATCTGGGTATTTGGTTCCAGCCCGACTTAAAGTTCACCACACCTGCAACGTTATCGCTGCTGCGCCCAGCCGTAGATTCTACATGGTGCGTCGCTGTTTCAATTCAGGGAATCTTCATACCAGGCTTTGGGCCTTCAAGGTCTACGTCCGTCCATTACTAGAGTACGCTAGCCAAGTTTGGTCTCCTAATCTCCTCAAGGATATTGACAGGATTGAGTCAGTACAAAGGAAGTATACCAAATCACTCCCAGGCATGCATAACATGGAGTACTCCCAGCGTCTTGAAATCCTCGAACTGGACACCCTTGAGTGTCGACGCCTTAAGGCGGACCTTTTCTTGACTTAAAAGATTTTGCACTCTATGCTCCCTATCGACCTTCCATTATTCGAAATAAGTTCTGTTGCTAAGACCAGGGGAAATTGTCTCAAGTTAGTTCTTCCAAGATTTCACACCAACACGCGAAAATATTTTTTCGCTCTGCGAGTTATACCTGCATGGAATTCCCTAAGTGACGAGACTGTCTCTGCCCCATCACTTCTTTCATTCAAAAATAAACTAACCAAGTGCAATCTCAGCCGCTTCCTCCTTCGCCCCGAACATTGCCCTGCTTTTCCTTAAACCACCACCTGCATCCTCACCTTTTAAAACTCCATTCTCATCCTCACTTTTTAATTTCGTTTTACCATAAGCAGTCTCCAACGAGCCCTTGCTTTTTCCTTTCGCCCTTATACGAGCCATTATATGTTTATTATTATTATATTAAGATTGACAATTGGTTTAGGCCAAGTTTTAACTGCGATGCATTTTTATTTTTTTATTTTTATATTTTAGACACATTGACAATGATACGGCTTTTCCCCTCACTTGTCCCTCACGTTTGGCGATGCCATCGGTGATCATTGTGTCCCTGGTAGGTCTAACCTTGGTGGTAAGGCATTCGTGACCCCAACCCAATACCATCTACCCTTCCTCCACAGCCAGGCTATCATTTTCGTTTTAAACTTTTAAAATCTTCAACTTTTGTAATTTATATTTTTTGTTTTAACTTCGGATGGCAGTCAGTGACCACCAGGTACTTGCCATTCCGGTTCCGTTTGCAACAAAATTATTATTATTATATTATTATACAGCAAGTCCTGCAAAAGAGCCGACGGTCACCATGTTATCACATACTAATTATACCTCGGTGGCTGTCGGCGACATGGTTCATGGATATCCATGATCTAACCAAGGAGGATCTGGTCGTGCCAAGTGGAAATGTTGGTTGGAGTGGTGCAGAATGAAAAGTGGAACCGTATAATCCGTCAGTAGCTGAGCTGGCAAAATTCCTGAAGGAATAGTTCGACAAAGGACTTTCTGTGAGTGATGGCAATAAAGGAATATCAGTTGGCATCAGCGATTAACTCACTCCTCGCGTACTACGGGGAAGAGGACTTGGCCTCTAACCGGATTGCATTAAGACTAATCTAAGTATTTGGAAACCAACAACCAAGAGTTAGACTCCTGTTCCCTGCCTGGACACCTACCTATGGTTTTAAGAAGTTCTAAGCCCCTTTGGAAGGTATCGTTACTACACATGGCCCAAAAGACAATATTCCTGATAGCCATGACCTGTGCAGCTTGCCAAAACGAACTCCTTTTCGATTTTCGGGAACAAACAAAGCATTAGAATCGAGAAAGGATGGAAGGCATTGTGCTACTCTACAACCATGAATTCAAGGCAAAGATGCAATGCCCCGAGGACCAGACAAGATCGATTATAATTCAGGCCTTAAGGGCTCCTTGTGGAGAAAAAAGACAATGAAAGGATGGCGTGGCTCATCTGTGTTCTACGCTTTTATCAGAAGCTTCTAGAGCTAAAGAAAGTGAAGGGGAGTCTGAATACATTCCTTTCTTCCTTCCTATTGATGGCGGCTCATCACAATAAATGATAACGAAGGGAAGGTTAATTCCTGCTAAAGTGGCACAGTGGCTAGTTACAGTGATTAAACGTGTGTGAACCCTCCGTGACCTACCTAGATATTCCGGAGAACGTAAGAGTCCATGAGCTAAGTGCTGTATCGGCCTCCTGGGCATTCCCATCCGATGTTTCCACAACCTAGATCATGTCATCCTGGCCCTGGAAACACCATGCATCATTTATCAGCCACTATTACTTTGAATTTGGAGATGTGTCCACTTTCGCCTCCCGAGGCCCTCGCTTCGTAGCAGGTACTACTTTGCTGGGTCGGGGATCCCTCGGTAAGTAAGAAAACAAAGTTGGCAATATAGTCTGTAAGGGAAGTATATCGAGGGAAACATAATTTTAAAGATAAATTCAGTTTTTACCTATCCTAAAATACTTACCTTTAGGAAACCCTCCATCTGGCAATCTAACTATCTGGCTTATGCTAAACCGTAACAGATGGCCCGTTCATGTGATAGCGCCTGAGGGTATGGCTGAGTGGTAGCAAAAAACTGAGTTGATTGACAGGTAAAAGAACATATTTTAATGAAGCAGCCAATATAAAGGTAAGTACTTCAGGATATGTTAAAACTTATTTTATCTTTAAAACTCCGTATTCTGGAAGAATTAGCTTACCAGATAGACACACGTGACCCAAATTGACCAAAATCAATAAGTTTTCTATTATCCGTCATCCCCAAAAGGCTCGTAACAGATGATTTGTGTAAGCAGACAGTATAAACAGAAGCATTAGGAGATAATGTATGAATGTTTTAAACCTATACAGAAAAATCAAAATTTTACTTAAAATGTTTTATTTTGTGCAGTTGCTTGCTAACAATATTTCTGGCACATATTTAAAAAAAAAATACACCAAGCTTGACCATAATATATCCATCGAACATGTAGCTAGCTGTGGATGAATATTTATATGCCATGCATATTTATCTGAAATGCGTAGAGGTACCGTAAATTGCATATTTAAACGCCCAGTTAATGCTAACGCCCAGCCCCCTAAAATGCTTAAAAGTCAAAAATCGTGATGTACTCTTGTTGACGCCCACCCCTTAAAAATTATCGATTTTCTGTGGTAAAATTAACTGAAATCTTCTTACGTTTTAACGAAAGCAACGTTTCATCCCTGTAAATTTTGATTTTTCTGCAGCAAAATTAACTAAAAACTTAATACATTCAACAAAATCAACTTTTAATCCAACACGATTCACGGGAGCGTTTGTAATCACGGAAAAGTCGGCAATATTAGGCCTAGCGTTCAATCAATTACGTGCGTGATCTGGATACACTCTAGGAAAACAATGCCTTTATTCTTATTGATTCACAAATTTAGTTTAGATCGTCCACCTTTCAATATCTAACATAATTCAAAGTTAAAACTAATATCTAACCATCACCAACCTTTTAAACAGACAACGCGATTCTTACCAGGAAGCACATTTTTGTTTACACAATTTTCCGGAAAGTCGTAAAATTTACATTGTTTTCTGTTCTTCCCTTCGTCCTGCCCTCTTGGAGAGAGTAATCCAAGCCGGAAGTTCCTCCCGAAGTTCGGGCATGGATTACTCTATCCAGGAAGGCAGGAAAAAGGGAAGAAAACCCATTTCCACACGTGCTTTACCTTTTATTACTAGGGTAATGGGGATTTGAGAAGATTTGTGCCAGTGTTTGACAGCACTCTAGTAAGTGTTACTAACCAAACCCTCTGCTTTGGACAGCTTTGGTTGTAAACCTTAGTAGTCTAGTATTTGCTTAGTGAACGAAGTTTAGGCCGCCGCCTCTATGGCTTTCGTTTACTTGTGATCCCGTTAGTGCTCTTTGTACCCTTTCGTACCTCTTTGTGCCCTTGAAAAAATCACCGTAGAACACGCCTATTTTCATAAAGTCAAAATATCAATTCATATCTTCGCAAACTCTTTCCACACCCTTTTTTTTTTAGTCTTCTGTACGCCGTAACCGGCGAGAAGACTATTGCAACGACTTTGTCCGTCCGTCGCTTTTTTCAACTTCGCAACAGTACCAGATATTGACGACCATTGTTTACAAGGTCCATTGTTTACAACGTCCATTGTTTAATAGACTGCTACGACGCGTCCATTGACGTCAAGTTTAATAGACTGCTTCGACGTAACTAAATTAAATAACAGCAGTTGTAGTGCATGATAGAGGTGTGCGCCTCAACATTGGAAGTGGAGGAACCGTACAGAAGACCGGTGCGACTAGGCACTCGCTGTAGCCGCTTGTTTTTTTTACTCCCTCTCCTACTCTTCAATGTACCCTGTCATTCCATTTACATCCTTTTGTATGTATATGATGGCTTTTATATATGAATTGAGGTCAACATTTCCTCCCATATATGGCGTCATCTGTTTTGCTTGGCTGAGGTGAATGATGAACTCTGGGTACCTACACGACGGGTTAGGGAATTTATAGATGCGATTTGTTACGACTAAAAGCCTTCACGCGTTATCCTTCTGCTTGATAATGGAGTACAGTACACTTGGAAACATCGCTCTTCGTTTACAGTGACTTGCACTTTGTTGGCTTTTTTCTATAATATATCTTTTTCCTAACTATGGTTTTTCTAGTTTCATTTCTGTCAAAGAGTATGCAATAGGTATATTTCGTCAAGTTTGACAATATAACTTGTTTGTGAAATTGCCTGCTCCCTTAAAAGTAAAAAGGTTAAAATGTAATATCGTGGTCAAGTGTGCCCACATATAAGCAGACAATAACAGACGTTTTTCGTTTAAACCATACCAAACAAGAGATGGCCGACAAGCATTTCATGTATGGCCGGGCCAATGGAAACGCAGCGGAAGCTGCACGGTTGTACGCTGAGACCTATCCAAACAGAAGGCATCCAGACCGTCGTATGTTTGCAAGGATCCAATCAAGTCTGTGTGAGCGTGGCTCATTCGAGGTCGCTCCACGAGAGGGAAGACCAAGAACGGTCCGAACTCCTGAACTGGAAGAGCGAGTGCTACAGAAAGTTGACGAGGACCCGGGAACAAGCACACGGCAGATTGCCGCAGCAGAAAATGTAAACCATGATGTTGTCTGGAGAATCCTCCATGAACAATTGCTGCGTACTTGCAACCTGCAGAGAGTGCCAGCCCTAGACGAAAACGACTATCCGGCACGGACTGTGTTCTGCCAGCGGCTGCATCAGCATTGCACTGCTAACCCTCTCTTCCTGCATAATGTGTTATTTACTGATGAAGCTGGATTACGCGTGATGGAATTGTCAACTTCCATAACACCCATGTTTGGGCTGATGGAAATCCCCACGCAATCCTGCAATCACGGCATCAGCGTCGGTTCTCCAGCAATGTGTGGGCTGGTATCGTAGGGAATGTTCTCATAGGGCCGCATGTTTTACCCAACAGGCTTGCTGGGGATTCATACCTCACCTTCCTGCGAGATGACCTACCTGGCCTACTCGAAAATGTCCCACTCATGACACGTCAGATGATGTGGCTCATGCACGATGGGGCACCAGCCCACTTCCAGCATGCTGTCAGGCAACACCTCAATGAACTGTTTGGAGAGAGATGTATTGGCTGAGGCGGACCACGTCTATGGCCTCCCCGATCACCAGGCCTAAGCCCATTGGACTTTTGCATCTGGGGCCACGTGAAGGGACTCGTGTATTCAAGAAACATTGAAACCGAGGCACAACTGCGGCAACAGTTAAAGCTGCATTTCAGCAAGTGAGGCAAAACCAAAGACTATGCGAGAGAATCCGTGCATCCCTTAGAAGAAGAGCGGAGGCATGCATCCAGGCAAACGGCGGCCACTTTGAACATCTGTTGTGATGTCGTGGAGAATCGCCCTGCATCTTTTCAGGTTTCAACCAATACCTCCTTACGTTCCCATAATTTTGTTTCCAGCGAGTTTTCGTTTTGTAGGTTTCTCAGGAAAAGAAACTAGTGACTTAGCACGAATGGATCATGGCTGGATATGTCCTCACACCACTGACTTCACACACAGGGGCCAGTCACTCGATCCGAGAGCAGGCGGCGGGAGCAGCAGCAAGCAAGCAAGTTGACGGTGGTGGTGGTGGTCTCTCGCTCTGCTCGTGCCGCACGCTGAATGTAGTAGAGTGAATCCCAAAAGAGCGCAGTGTCTTGTTGTGTGAACTGGCTTTCTTACAAAATACTAAGAAGACTCTACTGCTTTGAGGTAAAGGGGATAAACACCACCGCTTATTTCCAGGCTGGGGATTATTTCACTTGTCTTTAAGAGACATTGTTTTTTATGTTTCTGGATTTAGCTCGCTGCCCCTGAATGTTGGCTGAAAATGCGTGTGTTTTTGTGGGACAAAGGTCACTGAATCCCTATGTTTATTATGGACTTTTTTGTTTGTCTAGATGAGTACTACATACCATGTAAGTTATGACCATGACTTTTCTGACATCCTGTATTCTAGGATAGGCTGGACCTTGGATGTTCATTAATTTTTTTCCGTTCGTGATGTTGAATGGCAAGGGATTCTAAACACCAGAGATGGGGGTCTATTATAGAATTAAACCCTCTTCTCCGATGTTTTAGAGACCCTTGCCATCCAGCATCACGAACAGAAAGGGAATGAACTTAATAAACATCCAAGACCCAGCCTATCCTAGAGTATTACACCTTGTAATCAAGGAACTCGGCAGTCACCTTGGGTATGAATGGAGCCTAGCGGGAAGATCAATGGTGCAAACCTACGAATGCTAGAGGCTTCGGGGGTCGCTCAAATTCAAATCGGCAAAATCTCCAAAGAGTACTATTGTAGTAATAATCATAAAAGCCTGATGAAGCCGGCAGGTGGACATGGAAAATTTACGAGTAAGATGGTTCTCTATTTTATGAAAGTCAGTGAACTTGTGTGAATTTGTAATTTTGAAGCGGTTTTCACAGTATGCTTTTGCAACGAAGTTTTTTGAATAAAACTATCTTGGGGCACAGCACTTCCCGTATCTGCACACAAAGATGAAAATGACAATTGTGTACCTTTTCATTTCTATTATGCCAACTGCTGGTCTAATAATCAGCATTACATTTTGATAATAGCCATATTATCTTTACTTATAAAGTGCTTACCTAGTGCTTTTTTGCCCAAACACCCTGTGCAATTTAAATGTCAAGCAACTATGCTCTTCCCTGCTAGATGTCTCCTACTGCTTTCAGTGTGCTAGAGTCCCTTGCTATACAACATTGCGAAATTGAACTTCCTTCTGATGAATGTGCAAGCTTCCTCATACCGCCAAATCACACAACTTATTTTGCCTAAACTTTCTGAACAACTTCATTCTCAATGGGCACCTTTTCTCCCTTCTCCTACAACCCACACAGAAGAAGAGCAGAGCCAACAACAAGCGTCTGCAACCCAGAATTCGGGGCAAAGGCCCACTGTGAATCAGTGAAAAAAATTCAAAAGTGGCTTTTAATCATTTGTAGACATGTGGTGAAGTAGGACTCGAGTGTCTTCAGCTTAAAATTTCCGAGTTAAAAAAACTCTTAGTACTTGTACTTTTGGTTTTGCGTTTTTCTGAGTATGACTACTTCTAACCGAAGTTCTTAGCCGAGAAATTGGATTTTACTGTTACCAAATATATCTTGCATGATGCATGGTTTCTCAATTTATAAATTAAATAAATTTTGCAATTTTCTTCCAACTCCAGCATTAATGCAGAAAAGGCCGTTGTATAGCCCATACAAGTCTGAGCGTAACTGTGTGTCTGAAAATGTTGTTTCCAGAGATATCCCTCGTTGACGGCATTCTCTGTAACTAGTTGCCGTTTGGCGAATAATGCTAAATTCCAAGTCGCCAACTGTTGATTTCCATTCACCAAATGGCGAGTGGGGACCGACATTGGAGAGGGTTGCTACAAGTAGCTCGGCAAAAAAAAGACATGTGGGCCGGCCTTGACCCCAAGGCCCCCTGATGGAATTGTCAAAACTGGGTCAGGTGAACGGACCAGATTCCCAACGTTTCCTAATAATTTAGTATGTAAACATGCCCTACGTAAAGCATACTCACTTGTCAGTGGATGATCTATACCGGCGTTCAGGTTATCTGGATCAGACCCGGTTTGGAAGATCTACACCGTCATGGAGCTCTTAATGGATAAGACCCAGTTGTCTGTGGATGATCTATGTGTAGATCATGTGGATCGAAGCCAAGCCCCTCCCACCAAAACGACGAGGTTAGGTCACCGGGCGGCTGTGTTCAGTTTAATCGAATCGTCGCTTGTGGTCGGGATTGACATGCTGTTAGAGTCAGAGGCCAGGTCAGTGTTCATTGTCCCAGACCTTGGGTTATCGAGTCCCAGGCCGTTTCGTCCAAAGTTGGCATCAGATAACATCGAATGGCCGTGGCCCTTTCACTTCTCCAACACGATGTACCAGTTCCTCCTGAAGCTATTTGTATTGAGAGAGACCAGTGCCAGAAGTTCGTGCATACTACGAGAATCCTAGAACTCTGCTAAACCACCGTATGTAGTGTCATTTATTTAGATCCCTTGTTGATGGGCTAGGGGGGAGTCAGCCTTCTTCAACTCTTAGTGGGTGCACCACTGCACAATACTGCCATAACCTCATTCTTGTGAAAGCTTGGAGTTGGTAACACACTCAAAACCCATAATTACACTTCTTTTCAGGAGGTAGAATTTGTGGGCAGAAGAGTCGAAAAAGTAACTGAATTCTGAATTACTCAGTAAACATTCAAATTGCATAGGCCGACCCTTTTTGGAAACTTGGTGGCTTGTCGTTTGCCAATTTTGGTTCTGGGTAGATATCGTAGCTTTCACAGGGCTGAACGTTCAAAAGGTCACTTCGTCTTGTCTTCATCACTACCTTTTTTTCCTGGTGGAATTTTATGTCCTCATCAGCCAGATTGACATGGTTTGGTTTATTTTACGTTCATACTTCACATGCTTAAGTATCTTCAATCCCATTTTTGCACACACTGGCTAACAAAACATAGATTTTTATTTACATTCAGCACATCCCCTTTCAACAATCAGATGACTGCCATTACTATACTGTGACACACTAGTATGTGTCTTGATTACAAAATATTTTTTTTTAAGTAATATTGGGTGACAGTTTCCTTATTTTTCCTAATTATGACATTTAAGTGTTTTATTAATTTTTGTAGATTATTATCATTCATTTAATTCTTCATTTCCATTCATTTCATCATGTTCTGTTTAATTTCATTCCTGTTCTTCATAGTTTCATTATTTAACAGGGTTCGTACCAGTGCTTACAAACCTTATAAGTCCTTATTTTTAATTTTACCATTTGTAAGGCCTTACAAGTCCTTGAAAAATTGAAAATGCAATACTTAATCCTTGCAAGTCCATCTTTTAATTTCCATACCAATTGAATAAGCCTCTGCTGTCAGTTTTTGTTTATATATCATTTCAAATTTAATTTCCTAAAATCAGTTGAATGCTGAACTCCTAACTTCACAGCTTCATTCATAAAGTGGTTGGTTTAGAATCTTGGAAACCGTTACATGGAAGTGTGAAAAATTAATATTGTAGCTACCAAGCTCTCGTAATCCTTTTAATACGAAGTTTTGTTCAGGTTAGCTTGCCCAGTTTTTCATGGCAGTGGCATGAGACCTGAATTTGGTGCACGTTATGTCCGGTCACGATTGCCTGTGTTTGGCATGGCAGAGTATAAAGTGGGTATTACGTACGTACTGAATTTAGTTTATTAGAAAGCATATTTAGGTGGGCAAGCATGCCTCAGTCTGGTTCAACGCACCCACTTTTTTTGGGCTCCTTATTGTTTAGTTTGCTTGAAATGTTTGGTAGTTTTTTTCTTGTTCTGAGAGAGAGACTGGGAACAGAGCTAATAAGAGCAAACTTCTGTGGTAACTGTTTCGGGACTTTTGTTTCGTTATCTGGGATAAAACTTGAAATTGGAGACCATTTTCAATATAAGCAAGCCGAAAATAAATATATATAAAATTAAGACATATATAATGGTGTCCTTTACTGATTGCTTCATGAGAAACCAAAATTTATACAAGTGGGAAGCAGAACTTCTCACCGTTATGCTTGACATTTGGTACTTAAAAGTCCTTAGAAGTACTTGAAATCCACTCAGCCAAAATGGTACGAACCCTGATTTAAAAAAAAAAACATTGTTTATGGATAAGCTCAAAATTGAACTGGTTTCAACTGGTTTAGCCAGTATTTTCCGGCGTAACAGGAAACAATCCGTCAGTCGTTATGGTCACTACCGTTGAATTTTTGGAGTGTCATTAGAGCTTCTTTATCGCTCCTTGTCAGGGGGCGCTGTCTCAGCGGACCGTGTGAATGAAGCATAAGCAGGCCCTTCGGGTAGGCCTGAGGGTGTTTCGTGTTCTCATGCTTCCGTGATCATTCACCCCACCCTTTCAGTCCTCTTCAGATTTTCGCAGGCTAGGGCCCCATGGTAGAATAAGCGCGACGTGCGTCGCAGACAGTTGAAGGCCGCCGCAGACAAATTTTGGCAAAACTTCTGCCATTTTGTCAATTTTTGACCGATTTTGATATTCCAATACATCATTTTAATTGTCTCGACGATACCTTTCCATTGGTGGAATAGCCAAATCAATAGGATAAAGCACTGAAAAGTTATTCCATAAAAACCAATAAACGTGAGTGACCTATGATAAAAACAGACTAGCTTCAGACAAATTTTTCTCGACAATTGGTGTCGCAGACAGTTGCAGAAAGTTTGTTTTGCAGAAAGTTGCAGAAAGTTTGTTTGATGACTATAAGACTAAAGTATGTGGTTTGAGTGGGCCATTGATGCTCCTTTACTTTGCATTTCTGTGCATCATGGCTGCTTCGGCCTTGCCTGCAACGTGGTGGGATACGACGTGCACCTTGACGAGTGCCAGTTTTGTGTCTTCACTTTGCAGTGTTTGTGTGCTGCAGCAAATTCTCAAGGTGCGTTCTAATGCTTGTGTGGACTGGAAGACACAACTGAAGAGCTGCATTTCAGCCTAACTGGCATATGTGTTCTACACTTTGTATGGAGAATGTTGCATTACTGCACTTTGCGCTATCTTTGAGTAGGTTGGGAGACACCCACCCCGAAAGAACAGCAACTAACTGCATGGTGAACCAGTGTGATTAGTTTGTAGAATATAATGTTGGGGGAATAAGTGCCCACAGTAATGATTTCACTGTTGGATAGTACTCAATTGTGGTTAGATACATAACCAAAGCTTGATGAGGTCAGCTTTGTGGCTAATTTGTCACAGCAATGGGGAAGAGGGAGAACTCGAGAGCTTACCACACATTGGCGTTGGAATCCACCAAATACCATGATGATGCCAGTCCGGCCAACAGACTGGTTTACGCATTTTACGAGCTCCTGGTTTGGACTAGTCTTTGACAAAAAATTTGTTTTGGAAAAGTCTTTAAAAGTGCATTAATTTTTTCTGGAATCTATTGCTACCTTTGCTTATTTACCGAAACTGTCGATTTGAAACACAATCCCGAAACTACCTTGCAATATTTGTTTGGTGATGGAGTGGAGGAGCAACTCATGCAACTAAAACTTTGGCGACTAACCATTCTATAGTTGCTAGCCACTGGCCGTCTCATTCAAAGGATAACTTCAGTATTCTAGTACCTTATGCAAAAGTGCGAGACATTGGCACAGTGAACGACATTCACAAAAACTGAATGAAAAACGAGAAAGTTTACGCTCAAGACGCAACATTGTTGCAACAACTAAGTAAGATACTAGATTTATTTACTTAGGACAACAGACGAATCACATCTGCAATTATGGGCATGATGCTCATAACAATAGACCTGGTGGAAGGGTGCCCATTGTGCTTAAAAAGTGGACATTGGTGATTTTTAGGCACCATGATTGTCAACGAGAAGCAAAATTAAGCATTTGTAAAAAAAAAAAAAACATGCTGAAGTTAAAAAGCTAAATGTGAGAGATTGGACAATATTAGCAATTGCCGAAGATTCGTAAAGATTACCCCTGAAGGTGGAACGTAAGAAAGATAGATATACACAACACTTGGCCAGAGTTTGCACATGTAATGAAGATGGTTGAAGCAGTTCATGCAGTTCAAGGAAACTGGTCAATTCTAAATCAAGATACTCTAATGCAAGATAGAAAGGCAGTATAGTAACAACACACGAGCATGATGGTTAAAGAATGAACAAATGAAGGATGCAATGCAATCTGCTTTAAAGTCGGAACATAATGCTTGGTTCTGAGTTGAACACAGGTGAATTCACGTTTTGGGAGGATTTCACAAAGGAAACGTTTGCTGAATGGGAAGATGGTGCACCACGTGATGTCCATATGGCATCCGCATTCAACTCTATGGAGAGGGTTAACAGGATAATCTAGGTATGGCCATGCGGTACAACCAATGCCAATGAGGCACATAATGGCCATAAATAAGTATGCAAATGCAAACATTTGTGTTTCTGAAAGCCGGGTTCTAATTGTCCAACCTCCTGAAAAACTGTCACCCGGGAGGAATGCTAAGTTCATCTCGTCCTTGGCTTCCCTTCAGCGTCATGATGTGACATCCACCAAGACTTGGGAGCAGTGATAGATAAATGGATTCCTTGCAACGCTGTCTCCTGTCGGTCTAGACCATGCGCTGGTTTTGTAAAGACAAGTTGGTTGCCACAGCACTCCTGGGAAGACAAAATTTCCCTGTCCAGTCTTTCCTGGACTTTTCTGCTGTGGTGTCTGCAAGACCCACCGGGGTGCCTGTTTACTCCCCACTCCGGATCTTTTGTTCTTCACATATACTTCGATATCGGGCTGGGGCGCGTAGATAATGTCCATACAGCTTCAGGAATTTTGTGGGAAGAGGAAAGAAGTCTGCACATCACCACCTTTGAACTTTAAGCTATTGTTTGCGCTGTGAGGACCCTGGTCAATGCTTGTCAAAGGAAAAATAGTGACATTCATGTACGGAGAGGGGGCGGGATCCACTCTTGCACCCTGATGGAGGTTTCCTAGTAGTTCAACCTGTGTTGGGTATATTGTGTGACGCTACTACCCAGACACATTGTGGGGAAGTTGACTGTACTGGCCAACGAACTTTCACCTATGGACGGAGACAAAGTTCCAAGATGGAATGGAGGATGTGCCACCTGGTTACAAGTGGGAAACACCATGGGTGGACCTGTTTGTTACCTGCTCCAACAGACAACTTTAGCACTTCGTCTCCCTGTTCCAAATCCTCAAGCATGGACGGCCTCATCTCATGGGTCGGGATGTTCGTCAACGCCTTCCTCCTTTTCCCAGCCTGCTGAAAGTGCTGAATGAAACATGGTCGCCCCAGGGCTCCTGCATCTTGTCACTCCCTCCTTTGGTCGACGTTGCCTTCGTTCAGGAATCTGCTGGGCCAAAAGAAGGATGACTTAATCCCGAAGAAGGATGACCCAATCCCGCTTCCCCGGAAACCGAATCTGCTCGCCCAACCATGCTTCAACCAAGACCGACCCGTCTTCTTATTCACAGGTGGAAACTCTGAAGTATTGCCTAGGTGAAGTGGGTTTTTCCTCTCGAGTAGTGACCTGCTTGCCACACTACCACAGGGACTTGACTGTCCGGTTGTACGAAGCTAAAGGGGTACGGTTCGCGTGGTGTGTAGAAACTGGATAGACCCCCTGCTACCCCAGTAACATCCCTGCCTAGTTTCCTGGAACACATTTTCTAGACTGGTTTGGTTCCGATTACCATAAAAGGGTATTGGTTTGTGATAAACTCCTTGTTGACTAGTGTCGGTAAAACTGAGTCAGTACATAGTGTGGTGATATCGAGATTGGTTCAAGCCTTTAGCAATCGCCGACCTCGGATCCGTAGTCATTTCCCTGCTGGAACCTCCCCCTGGTACTTGCAAGTTAATCTGCAGCTCCTTATGGACTGCGACGTGTGTCACTTTAGCACCTTGTGTAGAAAACTGTTTTCCTGGTAACATTGGCAACTGCAGCCCGTTCTTCAGGTCCTTCTGCTGGACCTGGAGAAGGATGAACCAATCCAACTAACCAAGAAATCGGATCCACTCGCCCAACAACGCTTCATCCAAGCTAACTGGCAGCTTTCACCAGGGAAGGTGGCCTCATATTCTGTGCGGAGGACTGGTCAAGCATCACCCTTATATTCCCACCTGAGTTCCGTGCAGATAATTAAGGTCAGATGAAACCCTCATGTCCAGTAGTCATCGGAGCACTTGGTCCGGTCGTGGAATCCCTAAGCAAGGATTGGGTGCAGTGTCCAATTCATGCTTTACAATTTTACCTGGAAGCTACAAAAAATGAGGCTCTTTGGATGCCGCTTTTCTCATCGTAGAAAAAGACCATTACATCTGCGGTACTTGCCAATCCCCCTGCGAAGTTCTCAAAGAGCCTATGGCATCACCCTGGACCACAAGGATCTTCCTCGATCAGTACAAGCACACTAACTCTGAGCTTTGGCATCGTCCTGGGCTTTTCCCTCGGGGGAGCCACTTGAGGACAAACGTGATGGAATAAGTTATGGCTGGCAGTTGTACAGGTAAGGAGTGATGTGGCCCAACTGCCTATGAAAAAGAATAAAGCCTTTCATTAGGTGGTACCTTTGTAGTTTCTGCTGTTATAAAATTCCGCGTATTACCGTACCTATTCACCTGTGCAGACAAGCTATGGTTTTTTCTCGACCCACCTGCTTTAGACGAAGTCGGCAAATAACTAAAGGGTAGTATTTTTGGATGGAAGTGAAAACAATTTTAAATGTAATATTAGTTTTTGCTTATCCTCAAATACTTACCTTTAGGTAAAAACCGCCTACCGTCCACACTTTCACCAAAGCCAGTCGTCAAGCGTATCAACATTTATTAATATCAAATTTGGCACATCGAAGATGTGGACATGGTGATTTTCTTTTTTGTCGTGATGGTGGACGACGTACTTAACACGTTAATACAACACTAGACTAAACCGTTTGTCCTAGAAAGCCATTGGGCTCTGAAGGATTTATAGTTAGATGGCCAACAACACCATTCAGAAAATGCTTTTGGATACGTACGTGTGTACAAGGCTCTCTTGCTGCAACAAAGCAACAAGCTTCAAATGAGTTATGCAACATATGTTAGATTGACGAGCAGAGTAGTTACACATAACTGAGGAAACCAAATCGGTGCAAATGCACAAAAGCCCCCCCCCCCCCAACACAACAGAGAAACTTGCAAATGTAAATATTTGTATGTGTATTTTTATAAATTGAAAGAAAATGTTCTACATTAAAATAAACAAGTCTCTGTACGAAGATAAGCAAAAGGCAACAATTGAATATAAATGAGAAAATGAGCAAACCAAATAGCACACTAATGCGATCACACCTATCTTTCTTTGTCTAAGGAATAACATGGTATGCCAAAGTATCTTGTACTAGAAAACAAAATGCACTATTTTGGTGTTTAACAGCAATGCTTAACTAAACCAAAGTCAAAACAGCAAGGGAACATGAATAAGCTTTCCAGTAGGATTCAGACACCACAGTGTTGCTGAAGTGTTAGGTACGCGTGACTGTAATATGTGCGAAGTCGCTTATTTTATGGTATTTATTGCCCATATTGTATTAATTATTTGTCCAATAATCTAGTACCTTCTAGCTCTTGCTAAGGTCTCTGTTTGCATTAAGTAGTGTCACCCATTGTGTCATATAGTTTATGAACCATCGTGTTCAGGTAAAGCGGGTGGGTTCTGCTAAGTTAAGTCTTTTAGGATAGTAAAAACTAATGTTAAGCAGTGTTGAAATTCTATTTCTCACTACCTACAAAATACTCAATTCGGTGTTATGTACTGACTTTGTCCCATTGGATGGGGGATCAGCTTGAACCCGATGCTAGAATAAAGGTGTCATACCAATTACTTAATAATTATTAAGAAAGGTACCCACCTATTATTAAGAGTCTTTCTCTCAATTTCTCTAGTTGCAATTAACTCGTGTCTGATACTAAATGCCACTAAATGCTTTTTCATATTTTTCGCACCACTTGAGCCACTAGTATCCCGAAGGTAGTCTTGTGAAAGTGTTTTTGTGGGTCCATGACAAACAACAACTACTTCGAGTGGAGCGCCGCTCCCGTAGGCCCAAGAAGCTGCCAAAGGCCTACGGGTAGGGATTTGGACCAAGTTGATAGGCACGACTAATGACTTCACAGATCCATTTTCCCAATTTGAACGGTGTCCCTGGTAGTGGGGATGCCCTTCACTTGATTTTTGTCAACTTGAAGGAGCAGGCGAGTGGGTGGACAGTGCTTTCGGAGAAATTACGTGACATTGTAAGGTAGTGATGGAGAACGCTCACTGGACATATAAAGCCTTTCATAGCCCTTGGGCTCGACGATTGGACCCAGGGCTTTTACGGAAGGAGGTTTGGGAGCGATGTCAGGTTTGACTTTTTTTGCTCTAAAGTGGTCTGGAAAGGTGACTTCCTTCTTTTAGAGATGCGTAGGTGGTTGTCTTCTCTGGAGAAAGCTACTAGCTCACTCTGTCCTGCTGTTGATGCAAGTGCAAGAAGGATGACGGTCTTTGAATTGGGTGTAAAATCGAAGCCAAACGTAGAGGCCCATTAAGCGACGATGAGAGGCTTTCGAGAATTAGTGGTAGATTCTATATTGGAAAAATCTGGAGAGTTTTAGGGCGAGCATTTTCAAAGGCTAACATCAGTCTTAAGATGATTTTTCTGTCAATGGCCGGACTGTTTCCTATGCAATAAAACTTGAGTTTATGATAGATCTGTATCCTTTAATTGCAGTCGGAGAAAGTACCTTGTTGGAAGAATCTTCCAGGAAAGATGTTAAAATGTTGACAAAAGGATTGTAAGGGTCGAAATTGTTGGGTTTACACCATCCGTACCATTTTTTACGTTAGTTTCATAAATTTTGACATTAGAATTTTGATGGCAAAGTAAAAGATGTTTTGTTACTGGGGAGTAGAATCCTGTATGTTTCATATTGGTTGTTAGTCTCCATCTGTGAAAATGAATATCGGGTTTTGGATGGCGAGCCTTCCCTTTGTGTTGCATTAGGAACTCTTGGGTTAGGGTGAGATGTACGGGATCTTCCTTCTTTGGTTCCATCAAGTCTATGAACCATAATGCTGCTGGTCACTTTTATGCTGCAAGAATGAAGGAGCCTTGAGACTGGCGGATTTTGTTCACCACGGATTGGAGAATAGAGAACGGAGGAAATGCATAAGCAAACATTCTGTCCCAGGAGAAGGTGAGGGCGTCTTGTCACCCAGGATGTCTGGTCCGGATAGGGGGACACAAACTTCGGGAGTTGGTTGTTAAATTTCATGGTGAAAAGATCTACACACAGTGTCCCCACTTGTGAAGAAGGTTTGACAAATGATGGGAACTAGTTCCCACTCCGTTGTCGAAACTGCCTTCCGTCTAGACAGTTTGTCTGCCCAGATGTTGAGGTTCCCCGCGATGTGTCTTGGTTGAAGCGTCACGTGAAGAGCAGAGCACATCTCGAAGAGTTGTGACGTTTTTGCACGAGGGATAGGGAATGAGTCCTTCCTCCTCTTTTCACGTAGGCTACGGCAGTCATGTTGTTATTCATTACTGTGTTTACTTTTCCTTGAAGTTGACTCATGATTAAATTGCAAGTCAGATGGCCCGGAGTTCACTGATATTGATGTGGAGAAGTTGTTAGTTTTCTTGTCAAATCCCTGGGGTGTGGGGTCCCTCTAGGTGGGCTCCCCAACCCATCGTCGAAGCATCTGAAGTTTGCTCGTGGACTGGAACTCCTTCCAGAAGGTTCGATATGGTCCTCATCAGTTGATGTTTTCCCGATTGTGATTGTGTAGAGGATTCCAGTCCATCCAGACTGTCTTTGGAAACCATTCTTCTTTTCGGACCAATGGATTGGTCTTGATGTTGGTTGACACTTCACTTCTCCTGAGGTTGGGAAGAGGTGCCCTCATGAAACGGAGACACGGTTTGAGTCTTCTCACGGTTGTTAGATTTCTTTCCCTGTCCTTTGTGATTGTGTTGACTGTTGGTTCCATAGTCAGACCAAAGTCCTTATGTTTGACTCAGGAGAGGCAAAGTCCAGTCCTCAGTTTGACTTCTTTTTGAAGTTTCCTGTGCGCGGTTTGTGCTGAAGGCTAGTGCCTTTGGTTTCCTCCTGTAAGTCAGGGACGATCTCAAGGAGTTGGCTGTTCAAGAATTCGGTTGAGTTATGGATTCGGAAAAGTCTGAGCTTACCAATGATGTCAGTGAAGTGAGGATGTCAGGTGCAGACTCGAGGACAGTGTCACGTTTCCTGAAGACCATGTTCAAAATGAGTCAAGATTCCCGATAGAAACCATCCTTTTGAAACGATGACGTTCTCTTCATTAGTTGGATGCAGTCTTCTAAGACATTCACATCTTCCAGTTCAGAATGTTCCTCCATGAGAGTCTTCCGAATGGCCGTCACAGCTGAATAAGGGAGATCCGCCTAGGAATTGACTGTAATCCCACTACGAAGTATCACTTTGTCTTCCTCGAATTGATGGAAAGGAGTCTTAATTAGAGATGGAACCTTCAGAATGGAGTAGTTCCATGTGTTGTCTTTTGGGATAACACTAAGCTGCTTCAAAGGTTGTTAGTCTATTCTTTGAAGGGCCTTTTGTCTCCGAAAGATTTGAAGAGAAACTTTCTCTTCTTTGGGCTGTGACACAATAATCCGCTTGCGTTTCTTTTGGGTTTCACGTTCATTGTTAAGGAGATGACGATAGGAGATATGCATTTGGGGAAGATGGTCCGGTTCCATTTTAGAAAACGCAGTGTTAGCACAAGTCTCCTTGGGAGGATCATCGGGATTTTTACTCGGGAAACCTCTTGCAGAACTTGGTTTTCCGGAGATAGTGGAAAATCGAGTCGGTAAAATCTTTCCACGGAGTGAAGGCAGAACCTACGTTGTATATGTCATCTGCATCGATACCCTGTGAGATCTTTTACATTACGAATATTCTTACTTGGAATGGATTAGGAAGAATTTTGTTCTTCACTTTGGATGGTGCTGGAGGCTGGAAGCTGCTGGAGGCTGGAGATTGGAGAATGCGCGCTCTTGCTGTGACGGATTCTGGGGATGATGAACTTTTTTCATACTCATTTTTTTGACTTCTTAGATCTTTAATTTCCTTCATTCTTTGCGACTTTCCTTCTTTGCTGCGATATGGCGTTAATTTCGACCTGGCGTCAGCGTTAGTGTCATGTGACTTCATGTCCTGACGGATTCCGATTGTGCCACTTCCGGACTTCTTTTATTCAACGATTTCACAATTTTGCGACAAGCAACTTCCTTCATTATATCAAGGTTTGAGAATGTTTCCTTCCCAAAAAAATTTTGATTTCAACTGTTAAGATTTCAGTGTCAACTTCGCCAGCGTCACTTCTTTTCACGTTCCTCTTCTGACGCTTGTTTCTTGTCAGAAGTATCGCGATCCGTGCGACAAGACCACTCGTGCTTGGTAAACGCTCACGCTTTTTGGGGTTGTAGGGGGTGCAACCCCACTAAGCCCAATTCAAGGAAGTAAGCCAGAAGGATGGTTTATTTACAGGGCCACGCGGTCTGTCCTTTAGAGATGTTTTTCAGTGGTTCAAGGATGCTTTAGTTAGGGCTGTAGTAGAGTGGCGTATTTCAGGAGGAGTTGTTGCCGGTTAGGGGACCAGCTCCCAGAGTGGAGCTTACTACGATCGTGCTTTTTTTAATTTATACATGTTTAACAGTTTGTTTTTTTACAACAACTTCGGTAACATTTGCTGATCAGCATGGTGGATTCTTCTTTCTTTTATCCTTGGAAGAGGAATCGTTCGAGCAGGCGTCGCTAGATGGCTAGCTGGACGGCATCACGGGATCTGCCGGGGATTCCCCTAATCGTTGCTGAAGGGGAAGCTGTGAACTGAACAAAAAACTTGTTCTGGGAAGCCATATGAACTTGCTGTCCAATTTATTGTTCCTGGATTTCGACAAAGAGCTTCAATAGCGTCCAATCTCTCATTGACATGAGCAGTAGTGGATTTCTGCACTTACGATATGAAAAAGCCTATATTAGGAGAGAGCAACGGAGAGGATCGGGAGAACCAGCACCAGAGTCGACAGCTTATGTCGCTAGCGTTTCCCTGAAGAAAAATGACCGGCACTTCGGGATTAACACTCATTGTTTCAAGGTGCAAATCTAGGTTTGATTTTAATTTGTCGGAGTGGTGGCCGATTTCGAAACAAGGGCGACAGACCTGCTGCATCGTGCTTTCCTCTGGTCAGAATGTTTCCATGTGTCTTAACAGATTGATTTGATTGAAGCATCATCGTGGAGAACACAGATTTCGCACTTTGTCAACGTTGCATGTACGGCAATTTCTACTGGCAGGATGGAGATTTTCCGGAGTTTTCTTGTGAACGCACTCAGGAACTGCTCCAGAAGCAATAATTCCCTTCGTCTTGTTCTCACACACATGATTGCCAAAGTCAATAATCACACTATTTACGATAAACAAACTGACATGACGTTCATTCGTCAGTGTCCATAAGCGATATGACACAATGGCGGCACTACTTGAATTATATGGAATACGAAGTAGCGCCCCTAGCAAGAGCTAGATGGTACTAGATTATTGGATAAATTAATTAAATTAATTCTATTTGGGCAATGAAAAGAATAAAATAAGCGATTTTAGCACATATTACTGAAGGTTAGTATTTTCCAGACAGTAAGAAACTAATCCTTTATCATCAATAGGACGGTGATGAACTGAAAGGAGGCGACTTGACTGAAAAATTAAGCAAAAAAATAGAGGATTATATATGATGTGTGACGGCTAAGAGTGTATCGAATTCTCGTTAATTTCAACCTATATCGTTTGAAATTTAGCCAATGTACAAAATATAACTTGTCAACCTAATCATTATGAAGCAATGTCGTTTTATATTAACGTTTTATGCTTATGCGTAAAATATGAAAGTTGTGTACTAATTTAATGTGCATGTGTTGAAACCTGACACAATAATAAAATATCTATTGGTTCCCCTTTTATAATATTTGCAATTTTGGCCTTTTTAGCGGTGGCAATGGTTGAGGACAGCAGTTAGGTTTCGCATGGAGTTAACACTTCGGAAACCTTCAGAGCAGAAGCTGTCTCTTTTGGTGAAGGAGGAGGGGGGTGCTTTTCAATGATACACCCTTAAATCTGAGGATCTTTTTTGGGCAGCGGTTTTTGGATTATTTGAGCCCTTTTGAGGAGGAGATTTGGGCTCTGTCAAGAAAAGGAGGGTTCAGAAAAAGACAGACTAAACTAAAAGAAAAAATATTCTGAACCTGAAAATGTACATTCAGCAGTCAAAATATCTTAAATTGCATTGGTTTTTCTTGGACCTCCCATCACTTAAGTGTTTACAAAGCTTTTGCAATTGTCAGTCTCTGTACTAACTGGATACATGTATCAACGGACTTCCAAAACAAAAATCTTGGGTACTGGAGAATTTTGCACATGTTTGCTTGCAAAAGATGTCATCATGGTTATCTTGAAACTCACTTTTGGAGTTTAGTCAATATTCATTCATTATATCATAAGTTATATGTCTCGATACAAAGGAGGTTTAAAGAACCTTTGTGTGTGTTTTAAACGAGCTTTGCTAGCCTTATCCTGGAAAATCTGCCAAAGTATAAAAATGTAGAATGCTCCTTTTTAATTAGTCGTTCGCCTGCCCCCACCCACCCCGGGAACATAGCATAAAGAATACTGACTTAAAGTTTGAATTATGACTCCAAAACATATTACTAAATACTTGCTGACTGAATTAGTTTTCCATTTTAATTTAAACTTTAAAAACCTTAAGTCTCTGTGACACCTGAATAAATAAATACAGACCTATTTCCATTATGTCAGGCTACCCGATTGAGAACTAAACCGTCGATCTTTTGAGACCATAGTCTTAAGTCCTACCACTATCCCATACTGACACGGCGTAAAACGCCATACTGAATGGCCATGTCAGTACTTTCCTTAATTTCTGCTCTGGCAGTCTTGATAATTAAGTCCAAAAGGCAATGAAAATAGGTTTGCGTATTTATTTATTAATAACTTATCGAGCTAAAATTTGGCTTTCTGTCCTGTTTCTATTTGACACCTGAAAATAGCGAAAAGAAGCTCGTGTTCTCTTCGTTGTCGTACTCGTACGTTGTTACTTGAAATTGTTAAAATGCATGAAGAAAAAATCCTGAAAGTTTGGGTAACTAATCCAGGAATTTCATGCCCTAACCAGAAAACAGAAGCATTGCAATAATTAGGGGTGGTGCAAACGTCCAAGGCACTTGGACTCCAAATTCCTTGGGGGGGGGCCGCCCATCAACGAACAAAAGACACTATTGTTGGGAGGAATTCATTTGCCCCCAAAATTGTATACTTATTGAGGAGAGGCCCAACTTTGGCCTTGCACCCCCTCCTTGGTTGCAGCAATGATTAGAAGGTGAGTCTGAATTCCCTTTTGGATGACCCAAACAACAAAACTGCAGTTCACCAGTTCTGCATTAGATGCCATCTGTTACATATTAACAGACAGCTTGGAGAAACAAACTTTGTGCCTAACGTAACTCTGGCACTCCCACCCAATCAGAGGCAAGTGATTTTCAGATTTTAGTTACCTGTTTTGCATTTTACATTCATTACTACTAGATGGTGCCTTCGTTGACATGGGCCCAACAATGCACGTATGCACGTAAACACAGGAAAGAGGTAAGTGTCGGTGAGCACTATGCTAACCATGCCTCATACCCCTTTGTTGATTTGCATAGGTCACTAAACATTGTGTAATTCAAACAAAATATTGTGTACCCTCTATACTTTCATGTGGTTGATGAATAACCAACCGTTGTGTACTAGAGTACGTTATACTCCCCCCCCCCCACCCCCCACCCCCTCATTGGTAGGGGGGTCGGAGTGCCAGAAGTAGCTTTACGGCATGTTGGCTTTTAATTTCTGTTTGGAAGGGATTGTACCATGAGGAGTTCTGATAACTTGCTAAAGGATATGATTTTGGATAGCCAACACATCATACTTTTATTTAATGTGATTCATGATCCGGAACTACCGTGCACTGCCATTCTCTGGCAGTTTGCTCCACACCTGAAGGTGACATCGTGACACGAGGATCACTCTCTCCTGGATGGAAGAAGTCTTTAGCTTCGGTTTCGGCGTGGAAAGGCCGTCAGTCCTATAGTGATGATGGTTTGTGTTAGAAATTAGTTTTATCTGTGAAGTATGTTGGCATTGGAGGAATGACGATCTAATAAACTCTGTGAATAAATGAGAAATGCATTGTGTTAGTGCTAGACTGAATCCATAGATCATGTACGTGAATAGGATGCATAACCGCCTACTTTTCTGTGAGGGAGCAGATGCCTTCATTGGCTAGAAGTAAGGTTAAAAAATACGACGTTTATGTAACGCTCAACGGCACTTTTTTCTTTTCTTTTTTCTGAGGGGGAGGTTGTAGGTAAACTTTATGTGCCTATAGGCAGTTAATAAGCAATTAACAGTAGCCCGAAGGCAGAAAGGGGTGCGATGTGCGACTATGTTGCAGATAATCTGGCACAGTCGCAGACAAAACGTGCCGTTTTGACCAAATTTCTGCCATTTCGCCAATTTTTGACCGATTTTTAATCGTCTCGACGAGACCTGTCCGTTGATGGAAGAGCCAGATCAATAGAATAAAGCACTGAAAAGTTATTCAGTAAAAAAACAATAAATATGCATGTAGCCATACGGAAAAACAGGTTAGCTGCAGACAATTTCTCTGACAATTGGTGTCGCAGATAGAGGCAGAAAATTCTGCTTTGGGGGACAGTAGTGGCAACTGGACATTGTAAATGAACAGCTTAAAACAAAAGCTCTTAATCATCCGCGGAGTGATGCAGCAAAGTTATTTAGGCCCCAAATATGAATTTTGAAAGCAGGAATGCATTGTCATTTTTATAATAAAAAATATTCACCCAACTTGTATTTGTAATTGTATTCTTTCGCTGTGTTATCAAACAAAAGCGAACTCATGTTAAGGTAAAATTTAACTGATCCAAAGTCAAAACGGGAAAGGAACACATACTTTTATTTAAGTGTCTGATTCGGTAATAATGTACTATTTAGCAGTGATGGGCAACAACTACTAAAGTAATTTAACTACAGTTACTAACTCGACAGTGAAAAACCAATATAGTTGCAACTACAGTTAGTTTTTTTTTTGTGGTAGTTGTAACTACTTTTTTTTTTTAAATAAGATTGGTGTAAAAAATAAAGTAGGTAAAAGATAGTCTAATAAACATTTTATTAAGTAAATAAAGTTTACATTTTTAAGTAAATATAAATTATTACAAAGATTATGTCATAACAACCCGAGTTATGTAAAATAAATAAATAATAATTAAATAATCAAACACTCAAGATCAACCTACATCTGCTCTATGTGCATGCTGGATGAAGTAGGCAGTCACACACGGAAGACGGAAGTCTTAACTCTCGTGTCTCACACACTATCGAGGATGTGACTTTGCCGTCTAGTGTAGAGAGCTGTATCAAAAACAGTTCTAGATCTCTTCTAAATTTTAATGATGAATGAGATGGTGTAATTCATTCTCCCAGAATTTGAAGAATTAGTATTTCACCTTTCCCAATTAAAATAAAAAATTTACTTTAATTTATTGTTTTGAAAATAATAAATAAGGAGCATTTTTATTTTATAATTATTGGTTGGCTTATGACAATGAAAGAAAAAGTAGTTTTGACTACAAAAAATAGTTAACTAGTAGTTAAAACTACATGTTGTTAACTACTGTCCATCACTGCTGTTTAGTCCACATGAAACCTTACTGCTGAATTAGAATTTGTTTTACTAATTTTCCTTTTGTACACAAGTGGTAATCTAATGGGTGGTGCCTTTTACTTTGCTAAGTGACGTGCTGTAAAATCTTTAAAAAAAAAACTAGTCAGTTTAAGATAATTGGATGTAATTTACCATTGTTGGAAAATATACATCTCCAACTTTCATCTAAGCCTCATTACACATCTAATTGGAACTGCAACTATAGCAGTTTTAAGATGTATCTCACTCTGAAAGAAGCGGAAGGAATGCTGCTACAGCATAGAGAAACACCCATAGCTTTCTAATTGCAATAAATAATTTTATTACTCATATTGGAAAATATACAGCTCCACCTTTCATCTAAGCTTAATTACTCGTATTTCTTTATTAGAACTGCGACTGCAGCACTTTGAAGATGTAATTTGCAGTGAATAGAAACAGAACGCCTGGTGCCACAGCAGAGATAATGCCATAGAGCTCCTAATTATGATAAAGCCTATTTATTACTCCTGTTGGGGAAAAAAATACCTTCATCTTTCATCTAAGCCTAATTACATCCATTTATCTTAAAAGGAACTGTCATTGCACCAGTTTAATGTGTCGTGTTTATTATGCCAGCGTAGTTATGCTTCCATCCGACCTTCCTGTTTGACCTTCCATCCGTGAATTTCATGTTGAAATTGGTCATGGATACTGCCAGAAGTTTGCTGCTACAGCACACACAAACAGCTGCTGTAGAGTCATCCCTAACTTGGATAAAGTATTTATATTCCGTAGTTGGAAAAAAAACCCCATCCTAACCTTATATTTAAGCCTAATTGCATTGCAACAGTTTAATGTCAATAATTCTAATACGCATAATAAGCTATTGTGTTAATAGTACAAAAATTACGTAGTAAGTAGGAATTAAATTATGAATTTGGCTAGATCAATTTTATGCAAAATATGAATCGGGCCTTTTTTGAAGGAAATTTTATTCGGAACGTAGTATGTAACCGCTTTATTTTCAGCCAATTTAATGATTTAGATGTGCAAGTGGAAAAGATTTATGACCTATGACTTCAGCGCCCATTTTGGCAACCATGTTGACTAGCTCATTCTAGAAAATGTTGCCCCTTCCCCCCACTTTTAAGCGCATATCTTTAAGCGTACCCGCTTAAAAACATATAATTTACTACCAAATAGGTCTCTATAACAATAATATGAGAATTTCAACGATAATAACCATCTTTTACGCCATCTTTGAGTTATTAAAAGGCGCGAAATAGTTGGCTGATGTTACCGTACATTTTCTATTAATAGACATCACCTTTCATACGAGACGAAAACAGAACTTTAAGACTCATATTGGCTGCCATGTTGGATATTTTAACAAGCACAAAACCGGACTTGGTTCAGCAAGTTAAAAAGCACAAATTTAGGCCTATTAATGTCAATTGATAATTTTAAATAAAGCTGCTTGTTTGGGCTCGTCAGTAAAGAATAATTTGGATGTCTTAACATTCAGTAGAATGGAGCCCCAAACAAGCAGTAATTTCAGTTTTTTAGCTTGCTGAAACCATCCCGGTTTTGTGCTTGTTAAATTATGATCAGCAAGGTACCTTTGCTCTCATACGCAGAGTATTCTCTACTGACGAGCGAAAACAATGGCAAAAGTCTGTCTAGAGATCTCCATGGGTATGAACAGCTTGATTTCCAAGTGATCTTGGATATACTGTAGACATCGTTTATAGGGAACTCTGTTTTAAGGAATTATTGCTTTTAAAGAACAGATTGCAAACAACCATTTTAACAGCTTTAGTGCAATTCTCTTCCGGGTAGGAGTGCTGAATATGCCAGAATGCCCGAACGAGGTTCGTGTGAAATTTCAAAGCACTGGAAATTCGCTAAATTATGGCTTGCTTATACAGTGAAAAGCTGTGGAAATTTGAAAAATCTGTAAAAAAAAAATTTGAGGGAAATTTTGTGCAATAAGAATTTTGTGCACCCCTGCTTCCGGATATAAAGAAGTTTAGGTTACAAGGTACCCTTTTCACTGGCTCTTGATTTTCTTGGTAAGGAGTATCGACTGTATCAAAATGCTCAATGAATGGCCAATGTCACACTGTGTTTCCTGTTACTAGTATCGTTATGTCATACGAGCGCAAAACATAACTATAGACCACAATTTCAATGTAAAGTCAAATCATACAAAAAACCCATAAGGGTAAAGGGACCCATCAAGTTTTCGCCATAGAAAGTAGTGATATCGAGCCAAATTGGCTGCCACCAAGTTTGTGGTCCGAACCCTGATCACTCAAGCTTAACTGTCAATCACCGAGGTGTCAGTTAAGATTGAATGATCAGGGTTGGGACAAAAACTTGGTGGCAGCCATTTTGGCTCTAATATCGCTACTTTCTATTGCAAAAACTTGATGGGTCCCTAAACCTTTATGGGTTTTTTGTGTGATATCACCCCTTTTGGTCGCTTTATGGGTTTGCTTTAGTGTAAGTATTGATTGTGAGTTCCTTATGAAACTATAATTGTAAATCGCTTCTTAAACAGCCTGGAGAAAATCGTCACTTTGGTATAATTAGTGGTCGCTGATTACTTATATTTCCAGTAAAGTGCCCGTTGTATTACATTTGATTGTAATACAAAAACAACTGAGCACGATAAGTTAGTTTCGATTAGTTTAGGCCAGTTTAGATTATTTTTCTGGTTTTTTTTGTTGTTTTTTAATTCAAGGAGCGATGAGAAACTTTATATATTTTCAATAACTTGCAATTACGATGTATCACTTCGGTTTAATTGTGAAACGGAAACAATAAATTAACGAGGCTGCATTGTTACTTGGCTAAGAAGGACAATTAATTTGATAACAGATGGTGTGTTCCTAACGTTCACGAAAACAGCGTTGCAAATGATTACAATCTTTCGTTTTAAACATCCCCAAATGTCAAACCATAAAAGGCACCTATTGGAGTCAAACATAAACCATATGTCAAATTTCAAGTATATCAGTCGCATAAATTATTTTATCCGAGTGGAATTAGGTTGTAGTTATAAGTAGTAATTAGCATGAAATCAACCATGTTGAGATACCTTTTTCGTATTGAAATCCTTATGTACAGCTCTGAAACAGGACTCTCTGTTGTCTTATCTGTAAACCGCATCGATGTATACAATTTCCAAAGCTTTCTGTCACATTATTATTAATTAGTATTCAATACCAGAAAATGCTGGTTTAATGTCTCTGGTAAGAGAAGCAGTAGCTAGCTTTCGCTCAAACACTGACATGTCCTGAACAATAAGACACCAGCAATTAGATGCAGTGGAAATCCAACAGTCTGAACTTAATGGGCGAAGCGCTAGCGCACTTTGAGATTCTGCTTGACTATAGTGATGTAGACAAGAACTGAATTTTGCTCGCTCAGTTATTGCAAGTCTTGTTGGTAAAATCAGCACCTTTGGCCTTTATTCTTATTAGAATAGGACAGCAAGCCAAATGGCAACGGACATTTAGTTTTAACTTGGGAGACTGACTCAGTAAGCTGATTGGGAGACTGACTCAGGAGCTAATAAATGCATACACGTACATAGGATGTGGGAATATTCATTTGTAACTGTCACTTCATATTCCATCCCTTCATACAAGGTCATCAAGGAGAGAACCTGCAATTTTCTTTTCTCGTTTCCAAGCCATTTGATTCAGTATCCCCAGAATCTTATTTTGGCACGAGTGTGTGTGGCATTGAGTCAGGAGAGGAAACACAGATTTCTACCCCAGTCATCCTTGGTTGAAGAAGCCACCATCTGCATCACCACTTCACACTCGTGGAATGCTGTTGCACGTGGAGGTGCCACATACCTGGACTTATCACAGCTCAAGTGCTACTTTTGGCATCTAATCTATTGCAATAAAACATGGCATATCTTTTAATGTGGGATGTCCCAGAAAATAGTTGCAACCAGTCATTCTTCATTTAGCAGCATGGGGTCGCCGCCCAAAATTAGAAATAGAACATGGGGTAATAGTATCGTCGACACTCCATCGAGACCTAACAGCTCTCCTTTATGACCTCATGGTGATAACCATAATGCTTCCTCTTCACAGTTTCTTCAAAATGCAAGTGAATTGTTGGCGAAGCAGCATTGTTAGCAGATGATGCCGAGTTGCTATTTTGCGTAATAACAATGTTTAAAACAATGTAAAACAATAAAACTGGTTATTTAGAGCCCTATAACTTCAGAACTACTGGATTTTCGACCAATTTCAAAACAGTGCTATCTTCAGTCATATCTGCAAAATGAGGTAGGAACCAGCTCTATACAATGAATAGTTTGTTCTGTAGAGAGAACTGTTTAAAAAAAATCCGAACCCAACAAGGATGGAGCTGCAAACACTGATTTCGCGGTTTCAGCTAAGGTCCAGATTTCCGCTATCAGTCATATTTTAATAAAGCTATAGGCACACTAGCGCCAAGTAGATGTTTAAATGTCAGATGTAAAAAGGCGGCTCACTAGCAGACTGTGTCTTTTAACTGTAACAAGCTTATACTGATTTCAGCCCACCGGTGTAAATTCCCCATGCTAAAGAGATCTTTGCAAATCATTGGAATCAGGTATCTTGGGTCTAGTAACAAAGAAAACCTCAACGTTGAATTATGGGAACGTGTCTTTTATGGAGAAAACATGCCCTTAATAACGTTGATTTATGTTACTGGCTAGCTAGCCAAGTACAGGGCTCCGATGTTAATTCTCATAGGTTATAAAAGCACGCCTACAGCTCGTTAGAGAAAGTTCGTGTATCTTATTTTGCCATTAGGTAAAGAATAGCACGGGGAAGTGTCTTTTTAATTCGACGTGTCACACGTCGAATTAATGCGGTTGTGGCCAAAAAACGGGGATAGCAGATTTCCGTCAGCGACATGTCCTCAAAAACCAGACAAATTTGTTCAGTTCTGATCCGACGAAATTCAAGTATGCTGGTGGGTGAGTTGCAGTGCGCCAGTACACAAGGTATTATGCTGTAGTTAATTTAGTTAGGGCAGTTTTAGTTCGCTAACCTCTAAAAAGGTCTAACCTCTAAAAGTGAAAAACCGTCTTCAAATAGTAGACGATCAGTGGCTGACGTCAGCGCTTCCTCAGCGTAAAGGTGTGCGCTCAACGCCGATCATACGGAAAATTGCGGCGTGTAACTGCGCATTTCGGCAAGTTAGCTCTTCAACATTGCGGTCAGTTAGAGGCTACCGTGTACGTTGAGATGGTTCCCCTCTTATGGCGCAGAACAACACAAAGTGAGTCATCACTTACCTTTGCGGTGATTTGGATGGTACACCGAATTTCTACTATTGAATCTGGACGGTACAATGAATGCAATCCTCGTATAAGACTTTTGCTGTTAATTACGGTGCCATCCTCGCTGCTTTTCGGGTGCGATATATTACAGTATTTTATTACGCGTATTTGTGGTGTTGTTTCCTATTGAACGAGTGGCCAAAGCGAATGATGTCCTGTTTCACAGTGGCGGACTGGCCAGAGGGAGGGAAGGGCGGGGTATTCCTAATGGCCTCTGACTTTCAGATTTTTTTAAAATCCTTAACAGGAAGACTCACGTAAGTTTTATTGGTTCGACATTAGTTTTCACCACATATTTAAAATTACAAATAATAATAAAGATAATTATAAAACGCTAGTAAAACAAGTACTTTGTATTGAGTAACCTAACAAAAATTGGCCACATGAAATTGCAGTGTTACAGTCAATGTGGACTTTGTCAATTTTCGTGTGAATATTTTAACTTTTGTTAATACACCTAAAAAGTGTAAATAAATTTAAAGTAGACCACCTCACGTACCCTCAGGGCAATATGATTTCTCCTACTCCCCCCAATCAAATTACCAGCTGAATTTATGAAATATGGTGTTCGAAGATTTACAAAATGTAAAAGTCTGATGAACAAGAACAACGAGTACGGGAAACTAAAAAAAACGAAGCTTTCAGTTTGTTTTTTTGTAAGAAAACCAATATCAGCGTCCGATGAAAACTTAATCTGGTCAGTGATTGCATCGTCGCACACAAGATTCTGGCTCATTTGCCGTATCGTAGTAGCTAACGTTACGAGACATATTTTTTTTAAATATAATGTGCAATTTAGTAGATATTCTTCAGTACACCATGCATTTAGATTTTTTAGTAGTGTCTTGTTGGTATGTCTGCCGTTCCAACTTCATACGTCAATTACCGATATTTTGTATTCTACCTTACGACACGTCGAATTACTAATGCAGTGTTTGTGCATCTTGTTATAAAATGGGGTTTGCAGTTAGAAGCACATGGCCCTGAAGTGGCACTTAAATGCAAAGTTATTGTTGTAACCATTGTTTGTATTGTCATCCAACAGTCTGTTATAACATGCTTAAGTGTTTTATGCGAGAATACATTGTAGCTGCAAAGAGGCAACTCAAGAAAAAAGCAAAACCCACTAAGAGACTGGGAGTCTTTCATTGCAAAAAGCGTTGGAAACACAATGCAGATAGTGAGCATTGAAGTAGGCAGAAAAGTAATTTTTTTAAAGAAGTATGTTTAGTAATGTGCTAAGTTTGCTGGTTAATCTAGACACATGCTAGTGTGGCGCCGCCATGTAGACATAGATGAGACTAATTGTGCGAGCCTTATCCAGTGTACTCAAAAATGGGATTGAACAAACTTAAGCTTGTAAAGCATGGATATATAATAAACCAACCCTTGTCAGTTTGTCTGTTCTAACGGCTAATTGGGCAGAAATGCGAAAGTTACGAATCAGAAAATTTATAGACATAAAATTCCTCCAGGAAAAAAGGCAGAGGTACAATATGACCGTGTGACCTTTTGTACATTCTCAGTCCTATGAAAGTTGTGATATCCACTCAAAAAAAAACTGGTATAAGAAAAGCTGCCAAGTTTCAAAAAGGGTCGATCTATCATTCAACCAGCAAAGACCGCCCTATCAGTCAAGTTAATCACACCGAATAACACTTGGGACTTTAAATGTAAACTTGAAAATTGCTACCGCAAGTAGCAATGTTCTAGTTTTCATTTAACTTTTGAACTTTTAGTTGATGTAATTAATTGGCTAATAGGATTAACCTTAGCGGCCTTTCCCTAGTTGATGTATATCACTACTTTCAAAGGCCGACCCTTTTTGGGAACCTAGCAGTTACTCGTGTACCAGTTTTGTGTTTGGATGGATTTTGTTTATACGGCGTATATACGAAATTAGTTTTGAAAACATTAAGCTGCATTGGAGATATTTTTCGCTTTAACATGGGAGATTTGGGATCAAACCTTACATTAACTGATGTAGTTACTAATTTCGTGTCAGCATTAATTTTGCAGGAAGTTAAAACGTAATGGTGGGATGATTCGTAAAGACAAATACCTTCTTTATTTTACTAAACGAGGAAAACAGATTGTGAAGGTTACCAATGTTAGCTTCAGGGTGTTTTAATTGTAACATTTGGCCACCAAAGCATAACGTGATTGATCGGAGCCTAGTGATTCTGAGGCTCTCGGGTTAGTTCTCTCTTGTGTAACCCTGCGAGCGTATTACAGGATTTTTGAAGAAGCATTCAGAGACCACTTTTTTTGTTCCCAAACTCGAATTTCAGTTCCGAAAAACTGGGGCCTATTTTTGGAAATTTTAAGTTCTTTTTCAAGAACTTAAAATTTACAACAATAGCGCCCAGTTTTTCAGAACTGAAATTCGAGTTTGAACCCACTTTATTAGAATAGATTGGGATCAAAAAAGAAATTTATTTTTTTTTTTTTTTTTTTTTTTTTTTAGAACATCTAAAAATTTTGGATGATACAAATTACAGATTGTGCTTTTTTTGTGGACTAGCTGTATAATTCACGTAATTTCTTGGTAGGTGTTATAAACATGAGTTGCACAGGTTTGGCTAGCAGCAGCATTTTAGCATTTAACTGAATTTTCTATAAATTATATTTAAGAAATTATTTTGATTAATTGTTCTGATGTATTTTCATTGTATCAGCTGTAAAACAGTTTTCTCACAAAATCTGTAAAACTAAATCAACTGACATTAACAAATGCTATTTATTTCGCCGTATGTAGTTTCCAATTAATTAGCAAATTATTTTTTGTGTGGTTACAAATTGAGTTGTGAAAACCTGTATGAAAGCTTGTGAGATATTTTATTGTAGTGTGTTCCAGTTCTCCCCACTGATAACTCACTCTTTCATACGTTACAAGTGAAATGTTGATTTCCCATCCACTGCAAGTCAAAATTATAAACTAGTAGTAAATTCTGATAACAGAGTACTGCCTAGGTTTTCTAAATTGTGGCGATCATAGGTTCTGAAAATAATAAGGATTTTTGCTCGTAAACTGATCAATAAAAATCCTAACTTTCCAAATATCTTTGCCTGATGGTAAAATTCTGCCTGAACATGACGCCGTGCTACGAGAGCTTTTTGTAGTAGTCTGCATCTGTTTTAAGGGAGCGTTCAAGTATTACACAAGCTCCACTACCCTAGTAAAAGGGTGGTAATATGCAAAAAAAAAAAGTCATATCGGAAAACACCCGGGGGGGGGGGGGGGGGGTTATGTAATACTTGGGGGAGGGGGGCGGCCCCCCGCAATTGAGGACGCGGGGGAGGTGGTTAAAATGGCCAATTTCTTAATGACGTAATACTTGAACGGCCTCTTGAGCTGAACCAACAAGTTAAGCGTGCTCAAAACGAAACACTATAGTTATATTGCATTATTGTCTGGGTATAGCGCTGTTGTCTGTCTTTAAATATGCAAATAAGTGGCATATTGTGTATGCATAATATTAATGTGACGAGTAAGGTTTATTCCATAAAATTATACTTCATCATAAGTTATGACGTAATCCTGTTCTGATTAAGGCAAGGAATGCTCAGCACAAGGTTTCTGTTATGATTAGCAGTTATAAGAACAACAATCAACTGCTGCGTTAACTATTTAGTGTGACGTTACTGTCAACTAAAATTGTTTCATACAAGCGTTGGACTTTATTCTCGAGTTCTCATCTATGTAATTAAAATTTGTTGTGGCATAGTATTTTGTAGCTATTATCTCACTTGGCATTGTTGGTAGCGAACGAATATGCCAGTGTGTAAGTGGACGGGCAATTTTTCTAAACATGTACTTATTTGTGTAAAGTATTTAAAAATAACAATCAAACAAGCAAACGTATAATATTGTTTTGCAAGTGTGTTGTATATGCATCCTGTTTTTATAATAAAAATAACTAATGAAGTGCTGTTCCCACTTATCAACACTGACGTATTTAGTTAAAAAAATTTCGTTGAACTTATAAGAAAAAAAAAACTTATTCATGTTGGAAAATGCTGTGAGCCTAAGATTTCTATTATCATCCAAAGCTTTCAAAATTACTGCTTTGTTTGTAGTGAAACTGGGACATCTCCCTCCCCCAAGCAATTTAGGACGGATTAAGCAAATTTTTAAAACATATTAATAGCCTAGTTAAAAAAAATTGTTGTGCCTGTGTCGCAAGTTTTAAGTCTATAGTTATTATGCATTCGTTAACTTTGTGAAAATATCTATTCATTAAATGTGTACCGTACTGTTAACTTGTGTTTTCGCTACAGTAGAACTACAAATAAAGTTAATGCTGTTGCATGTTGTAAGTTTCATAATTTATGTTTCGTATTTAAGTTTCATAATTTCATATCTGTAAAATATTTTCAATCAACTACAGTATTGCAGGCACAAATAATTTTGAAATAGTTTTATGTAAAAAAGGTATTTTTTTAAATTATTATTCCTTTATTTTGTTTAACTGACACTCAAAATTGATTAATCATGCTTCGTTCTGGGTAGGGAGTGTAGCACTTGTTAATTTTAAACCAATCCAGGTATTTAAAATATTTAACTGTGATGCCTCCCAAGGTAGAAAATTTACCATAAAAAGTTCAAGACGTTGCTGCAGAGCATTGTTTTTATTCAAGTGCTTAAAAGTTTCTATCTGGTGTACTTCTACTGTTCTTTGTGCTGACAGGAGTGTTCAAACAGTTTCATCATTGGGATTGTTAAAACTTTATTTGTGTCCCTTTTTAAAATTTTACGTAAATTATTTTTCATAAATAATTTTATTATCTATTTTGTTATATTCTGTTACCTGTTTATATATCACCATTGAGCTCAACAACAATTTTAAAAATGTCACATCGCTTACTTTGAAAATTCAAGTCCATGTTTGCGTTTTGTACGTTTAGATTTCAAAATAAAGAATATTTATCGTTCCAATATCCTTGCAAATTTTCGACAGTCAGGTTTTCTGGAGTTGTAGGGGCTCAGAACGACTGTCTTCATCAGGCTACCACATCACCGCTTA
>JAHWFP010170885.1:50964-72445 GCA_023313725.1 Lithobius niger
ATATAATATTTGCCCAGTTTTGAAGTAACCTGTTTATTTGTTAGACTGCCGACCTTACAAGCAGCAATGCTTCCGAAGATGATAAAATCAAGGCGATGATGACACAAGCCACACTGGATTATGATCCTTCCAGGTAAGTAAATTAAGGCTACTAATGATGCAGCAACCCCTAACCCCTATTAATCTAAATACAACACGTAATTGTCATGAATGGAGAAGCTTTACACTGTTGAATGTCTTCTTACTACACGGGCGGCATCTGCGACAGGATTCTTTAAGTGATGAATAGCTACTGAATGGGTCCAGCATAATTGCACCACCCATTGTTGCATTTTGTCTCTAGTTGGTTAAACTAGTTACTAACATTAGTACATCGTCTGAAGCAGTCGCATAAACGAATAGTCTTTTGTGAACCAATATGTAAGTTTTCAAAATTATTTTCCGCGGTGTTTAACTATTGAAAGCTCAATATTTGAAATTGTGCAGCTCGATTGTTATAACCAGCCAACAAATTCACAATACACGCAAGGTAAAAAAAAAATAGTTCAGTTTGTGTGTGGTAACAACAGTAGTCTGATTAGACAGGTCTGTAGTAAATTGTACTTAGTTCTGATGATCGCTGCTACGGCATCCAAACCGGGTATCCCTAACATTTTTTGCCCAGTATATTTGCTGCTTAAATACCGGGATTTTCAATGAAAATTTTCTATATTCCAGGCATCATAGTCTTAGTTTCAGCCGATTTCCTCTTTTTTGTCTATTTGCAAACCACCTAAAAATGCACTAAAATAAACCATATAATTTAGTTTTCTTTCCTTTTCCTCGTTTTCTGTGTACAACGCTATAATGCCCGAAATTCATATAAAAATGCGGTATAAATTATCAATTCATGAAGTAAAATTGTATATTAGCTACAAGGGTGAAATACAATAAACAATTACTTCGCTTTCCTTTTATCTCGTTTAGTCTTGTTTCTCCCAATAACAGCATCAAAGTTGTATGTCATCGAGGTACAATACCCCTCAAAAACAAATGGACAAATGCAACAATAGATGTGCTGCTCCAGCCTGCTGCTGTAAACAGTAGGAGCACTTCCATTGTTCTAAGAAATAGAGTAGCAGAGAGCAATCTGTATCAAATCTCGCAACAATAAGGCATCGTTTTTTCGGTCAACAATAAATTTAGAATTTGGTACAGATGATTACCAAATGTTTGCTGCAGTTTTGCTTTTTATTGTTGCAAGCAGTGAACATGGCAACAAACGTTTGCCCATTTATTTTTGAGTGGTACTGTACAAACTGAAAATTTCTTCACTGGCCTTTGATGCCACCAAAAAACATCTACATTATAAGATCGTTGAGCGAAGCCCATCGTCGTCGTGAAGACTCGCTCCCAAGATGCCACGCAACAAGTTGGGAAATACTGATGCGTAGTAACGTTGGGGAGGGAGGAAGACGCGGGGCGGCAGGGGAAGTTGGATGCCAAGTAGAAGTAGTACGTCGTAGATTTTAGAATATGCGCAGGGGACCAGGACTCCCAAGATGCCACACACCGAGGGGGGGGTGCAACGTAAATACGCGGGGGAGAGGGGAAAGAATCTCCGTATGATTCATTTGGGGGACCTAATTATTGAGGTAGTAGTATATCGCAGCAAATGCGTCGTAGTCAATAGAATAAGCTGGTTACTTAAATGTGTGTACATTACGTTTGGGGAGGCTTTCGGTTCGGGGTGGGGGGAGGAGGAGGGGTGTAGCGGGGCGCAATCTCGCGGTGAAGAGAACAGCTACTCGGCTACATAGCTGAGATAGTAGCTGCGAAAAGTGCTCCTCCGGCATTAATTCGTTGCTACGTACATCTTGAAGTGAAAAAGTTATTTGATGTAACACCAATAGGTAAGAACATGCAACATGCATTCCTTCAATTCTACATGAACATGGAATTATCATCCCATACTGGATAAAAAGCTAACAAGTGTGTTACCTGCGATGAGGCATTTGCACAAAAAAAAGGTATTTCATGCAACATCTAACACTAGCCGTGCGTAGCACATGCTTCCTCTAATGATAAATATTCATAAGTGTTCAGTATTTTTGTTCGTTCACAATGTTTTGATAAAAATATAATGGCCGAGGAGCGCAAAATACTATTAGACATAATTGATAAATGAAAAAAAAGCCTCATTATACCATAATCACTTGGTGTTGAAAGTTCGTCATGCTTACTTAAAAAAACATTTTTTTTGTATTTTGTAGGTATATGAAGATTCGTAATATTATGAGCGGTCCAATCCCAACAAATTATACGTGTTATCGTTGTCAGAAACCTGGCCATTGGATTAAAAACTGCCCTATGAATGCAGTAAGCTCCGGACCTGTGGTACTAATCACATCATGCAACATATTTTTTTCTCATTGTCTTTGCTATTAAAATGCTATAATTTATTTTAACGTTTTGTTGTTTCGTTTAGTTTGATGTAAAACGCAGCACTGGAATTCCTCGTAGCTTCATGGTTACTGTTCAAGGTCCTGACGTTCCAGGCGCAATGCTTACTAATACTGGACAGTTTGCCGTTCCTGTTATTGACCAGTAAGTGTATACATTGTACAATTAATGGCAATATTCAAGATAGCTAGCTTTCGTAATCTGTGGCCAACTTGGGATGCAAAATTAGTTAAATTCTCACCAACTTGTAATACACGGTTTACTTCGTTAATATTTTGTATTACACTGAAGTATTTTAAAATTGGCAAGGTCTTTTCTGCGGTTTACTTTAGCATAAACACTTGTAGAAAAAGAATGACGCTTCACCACCAAATAATGTTCAACCTACCGTGTTGTCTGCTGGAGGTATAGGTGTGAATTTTCGGCAGTTTATATCTTGATGTCGGCACCAAAATCTTCTGCTTTCAGCAAGCTATCAGGTAGTGAATGGGCATTCAATCTAGTTAACGTAGCGGCAGTGAAGTCTTCTCGGATTAACATTAAAGTCTGTCTTCAAGTTGTCGTCTTAAACGAAATTAGCAATAAAACTAGTTAACTGTTTTAGGATAAATAAAAAATAAGTTAGGGTTATCCACTTTTATTTTTCCTTTTTTCCGTTCACGATTGAAATGTGAATATTTTAGTATTAGTGAAATGATGTTGAAGCTGAGCAGCTTTATTTCCACAAGTTTGTTGATTCATAAAGGTCCTTGAAAATTTGTATTTGTCTTGGAAATTTTGTGAACAAATTATATTGATTTTGGAAAAAGTCCTTGAAATTGCTTGAATGTTTTGTGTTTGATCTTGTTCGAATGCTGTGCGGAAAATAAAGTACCATAGTTTCCAGACTTTTTTTTAGGTACGTTGTCAAGTTTGGTGTCTTACAGGGGTACTTAACATACTTCGCTACACTTAAAAAAATAAAAAGAGTCGCAACAGTTAGCTTTCAGTGATTTCTTTTCATTTTAATATTAATTTAATTTTAATATTCACTTTAATATTAATTTTTGTAAAGGCAGCTAATTGACATCCGTCAGTTTTATCAATCTAGTTGCACCGTTGCTTTCATTAATGAAAATTTTAACAATAGGCCTCCTGGATCGAATAAGTTAAGTTCTTAATCCCAAAGAACAATGGAAGCTTTTTTTTAAGAAGCAATTTTGAACTCTGTCGATTTAATCTATAATGTACTTGCTTAGTATATGTTCATGTTTTTATTTTTTTTTTTTTTAGTGTGGCGTACCGTGAAGGGAAGAAAGAGAGGCCTCCCTTTGCTAAAGAACTTACTCCTGAAAAGGAAGTTAAGCCTGTTATTCCTGAAGAACTGCTGTGCATGTTCTGCCGAGATTTGTTGTCAGATGCTGTGCTCATTCCATGTTGCGGCAACAGTTATTGTGATGAATGTAAGTTCATTTTTAATGTTATTATTTCCTAGCATATCGTTCGCTTTACTCACTCTACTGTTGACAGTTGTTGATCCATGCGTCAGACAGTTTATTCAATCCCCAGAGCACCCACCACAAACTCTACTGATAATTATGATGTAAGCAAATTGCAGTTGTTGGCCACAATTCGTTACATCACATTCCTTATAGATCGACATCACTGACGTTTTACTTTGTTTTTTTTTGGGAAAATACTCAAAACAAAAATACGCAACACCAAAAAGTCTGTAAATCTCAGGCGAATTTTCGGTGGCCAATTTTCTGCCACCTTCATCAGGCCAAGCCCAGAGCTAGTGCTGCTTTTTAGGAGCGAAGTCCCACTGAGAAAATCGCCAAATTCAAATTTGTTTTTTCTGTTGATGTTTTTAGTTGCTGTTGTGAACAGAACTCTGGGCTAGGCCTGATGAAGGTGACAGAAAATTGGCCACCGAAAATTCGCCTGAGATTTACAGACTTTTTGGTGTTGCGTATTTTTGTTTGCGAGTATTATCACATTCCTTAGAATCTCTGCAGTTCATAAGCAGAAAAAAGGGATTGCTCTACTTTGAAAAGGTTTACTATACATGGAAATCGCTTGTTTTGCTCTCTCAATGTGCTCACCTCCGTGATTCAGAAACTGCTTTTAAAAACCTATACATGTACTTTTTCCGTTGGTCCAAAGAACTGAAATCCTCCAGTTTTGCTGAGCTTTTTTTTTAGAAACCAAGTTTCTAATTAGTTTCCCTGATGGATATTCGACATCATAAAACAGTTTTCAAAGCACATTTTTTTTTACGTATTTGAGGGTCAACATATTAAGTTGTAGTGATGAAAATAGGCTTTATTGTATGAGTAGTTTTAATTACCTTTCATTTGGCACTACTCTCATCTTTGTAGGTGCTTACTTCTGTAAGCATCCAAACACGCATGTATATTATTAAGGCTCGGCCGATACCAACTTTGACCAATCCGATCCGATACTGATACGGTCCGATGCTACATCACCGATACCGATACTTCAATGCATTACTTCCAGTAAAGTTAATGTCTCTTCAATATTCAGAAATAAAATTTGATGAAAAATTCCCAATCTCAAAGCTCGATGAGCAAGCACCTTGCAGTAAAGTTTGTTTTTTTGGAACCTGTTCTTGGTTTTTGTTAAATAATTCGAAAACGACTGAAGCTATCACCCTGAATTAGCACCATTGGAAAGCTCTAAAAAAAAAACCGGTTAAAATGGTGTATTGGAATATCAAAAACTGACAATTTTTGGCGAAGATATCGCAAAAACCTATAATTGACCAAAACAGTTAGCCGATACGATCCGATACCGATGCCAATATCGGTATCAGCGGAGCCTTACATATTATACATTTTTAATAATGTAGATATTCCGTACAGATAGACAGGAGGGTGAAGAATTTGCTAGTATTAACGACTGAAAATTAATAAATGTGTCGCTACCGGAGATCAAAACTGGTGGTGTTGTTTATGTTCATTACCTTATTTTCCTGCAGTGCCCTGGATGTAGTTGAGGGTCCTTGGCTCAAACACTCCAATATCCCTGTGTGGTACATTACACCCTGCCCATCTGCCCTGGTACATTAGGTTCTTTGTAACTGATGCTCCCAGGCCTTGGCTCTAGTTATCATGTATAACAAAGAAATTGAAATTGGGTCATTTTGTACCCTGAAAAGTGTGGTCGCAGTAGCCTACATGTGTACTCCCATGAGCCTCTACTACTGGCAGCTCCCCCTTTCACCTGAACTAAGTACTAGCTGGTCCATTATCACTGGTCTATATGGATCACCACTTACATACGGTTACATGGCATCCTCTATGTGGTTACATATACAACGGTACACGTCAATACCTATTACGAAAACTACTTATCGTAGCATCATACAAGGTGGCCAATTAAGTTTTCGGAGTAGGTTAAATACCAATAAGTAACTCTTGTATGCATGACTGGAGTAACTGTCATTGCACTAGCCATCCGTGGAAACTTAGTTATGTGCAATCCTTTGGCTCATAAAAAAAAATTGCTGTTTTTGTGAGGCAAAGAAAAGTAAACTTCAGTCGACATTTTTATTTGCTGTAGAGTTGCTCTTTGTTACTATTACTGACTGCTACTAATTTTTTTTTCTTTTAAAGGTGTTCGACAGGCATTGTTGGATTCTGAAGAACATGAATGTCCTATGTGCCACGAAAAGGATATTTCTCCAGATACTCTTATTCCAAATAGGTAATTACATGAGAGTATTTTAAATTCATTTTGAGCGAGGCTGTTGACTTATTTTTGTAGTTTAATTGTGATATGTAACACAGCTTTTATTTTATTTCAGGTTTTTACGCACAGCAGTAATGAACTTCAAAAATGAAACTGGATACACGAAAGTTGCAAAGTTGTTACCAGTTCCCACTGTCGAACCGCCTGCACCTGTTCAACCCAGTCCGCAACCAGGTGATGTTCCAGTTCCTGCCGCTTCTCACCCTCCAGTGATTGTTCCCCCAACTGCTACGATGCCTCCAGTGTCTTCCTCATCGGTGGTTGACCCTTCTACATCTGCTCCACCTACCACTTCTGTTCGGCCACCAGGTGTTCCTCCTCCCCCAGGCACAGATCATACCCCTTCGGTCGCACCCTCTACTGCTCACGCTCCTCCTGGACATGCGCTTCCTGAACATCCTCCTCCTGGACATGCTCCAGCTCTACGCCAAAATCCTACTGCAAACTCTGCTCCAAGTCTTGTATCCACGCCAGCACATTCAATGCCAATTCCTTCCCACTCAACCACCGTGCCGCCGCCTGCCACCTCTGTTCTTCATGCTGGGCCGGGGCTGGTTCATTCTGCGCCGATCCCTGCACATACAACACCAATTCCTGTGCACTCGACGTCCATTTCTGCAAGTTCTGGATCGGCGATACCCACAGTGAAGCAAGAAAACGTCCCCAAGCCACGCTTTCCTCCACCATTGAGGTGAGCGCTCATTTTAATTAGCTGATTTAGAGGCTGTTCTGAATTTTGTCTGTAAATTGAGCATAGTTGGGAGTACATAAAGTGCTGCTATGTAAACTGGCGTGTGACCAAATCATGTGATTTGTTAGCTTGCCTTCATTACGTGAAAAGTTTAAACAAGCGGCTGCAGCGGCTATGTAATCAACTGGTCTTTTATGCACTTCCGAATATGTGGAGGCACACAACTCTATCGCACACTGCAACGGCGATCTATGTTATATAATCAAAAAGCAGTAACCATCACAATTGCCTGTTACATATGGGTTAGCTTTTATGCCTATTTTAGATTTTATTAGTAATTGTCAGCTTTTAGGCCTAATATTTACCTGCCGTTTTAATTTCGTAAGTAACATCTAACTGAGAATTGGGTTGGACAGAAAGCCTGTTCATTTATGCAACACAGTGCCAGCGCATGTTGCCGAATGCTCCACGTGTATAGATCAGCAGTAGATAGAAAAGTGACAGGCGAGACATCGTAATAGTGTTGTTGATGACACCAGCTGCGACTGCCACTTGACGTTACCGTTACAGCGTGATTTTATGCCTAATTTTTTACTGACGTTTTAATTCGCGTTTGGTTCGAGACTAAGGCTGTTCATCCATGCAACATGGTGTTCGAGATTTTAAATGAAGCTAATGTGTGTCGTTCACAAAATTCTCTTATTTTTATGTTGCGTGTTGAGTTTTAAATACGATGATCAAATGTTATTACAGTAAAACCTCGATAACTCAAACTCGCTTAAGTCAAACAATTTTGTGCTATTTGGTTGGCCCAATACAAAATTACCCTCGTTAGGCCACTTTAAAAAAGAAAGTTGGTTCTCGGGCATTTTTCTCAAGAAATCCGTGCGGGAGGGCGGAATTTTATTTTTATTTTTAGATTTTTCAACCGTATTTTTTCGTACATTTTGGGGAATTATTTTTTAGTTTGGATAAAATAATGAACACTGTCTCGTAATGCTTCTTACCGCATGTCCACACAATTATTTAACGACAAGAATGGCAATTTTATATTTCAATTTCTCACTAAGAGCTATTTTTGTTCTGTTACTGCTATTTTTGCCGCGTCGTTGCTTTTTATTTCCCCGTCAAAAAATCGGTGCGGGAGGCCCTGAGAACCAACTTTTCTTTTTTTAATGGCCTTATCTCAAACAAATATCGGTTAACTCAAACTCCAGATGGTAATTTTACTTCTTAATACCATGCATTCTGTGTCTCTTCTGTACCCGACAAAGTATTTCGTCTTTTTTTACTGAGGAATTAGTAGTACATTAGTAGTACATTTCACATATTAAACCAATCTGCACTTAACAAACATTGGATGCAAAGATGTACTTGGTATTACCCATGCTAACTGCCTGTCTTATGATTTTATGTATTTCCGTTTAACTCAAACTCCGCTCAACTTAAACTGCATTGCCAGTCTCGCTGGAGTTCGAGTTAAAGAGGTTTTACTGTATTTCATTTAGTTACGTCCTGAAAGCTTATTAGCTATAAGGAAGCAACAATGTTTTAATTTGTCGTGTTTTTTCACTAAATCTAATGGTGAAATCTATTGGTCATCTATCTGGCACTGTTCTGAAGTTGAAAAAAGCGAAGGACAAACGGATGCACAAAGTCAAAGACAAACGAATGCACGGATACTCAAAGCCGTCCGCTCTACAGAAGACTGAAATAAATTGTGGTTGGTTTATTTTATAGTTTTAAGCAAGTTGAGGTTTGTACTACTTCAAGTGCTGGAACAGGGTCGTAAAACAGTCCAGCACCTCGCATTACTTTTGGAACTATATACGATTCTGACATAGTTAACATTGAATCACATTTAAACACAGCAAAGTTCCTCTTGTACTTTTACATTTCAAAGATTCAGTATTTATAACACGTGCCATTTTAACGCACAGGCTCATAAATCTAAATAACCAGTCTTAGTTCGTCGCCAATTTTCGATAGTTTTGAAGAAAAGATGTTTTAGCTTCTTTCCTACTGTCTTCATCAGGCTCACAAGAAAGGTTTTCTTTCTAGTTCCATATCACGCGTACACTTGTCAAGAATTAAAAACCTGTGAGACTACTCTTTAAGTTAATGGGGTACACACACATAGTTTTAATCGCATACATATCGTGTTTTCTTTTTTTAACGTTACCAATTTTTGCTGTAGAATTGTTGAAATACAGAATTTTAAAAGGATGTGTAAATTGTACTGTCAGACTTAACTGAGTTGTTAAATTTTAGAAATCAAAATGAAAGATCTGGTACCCCTGTGCGAGATGAGCAGCAAGAGGGAACGGCTGGCCACCCTCCTTCGAGCAGATCTGCTGGAGGGGCAGAAGATTTCCCCTTAGATGAGTCCCGCTCTGGAGGTCGTGCTGATCATCGGAATCAATATCCACAATCAATCCCCACAATCACCAATGCCGGTGTTCACAGTAGTCGGATTACCTCGGTAAGCAAAGTTAGTTTTTAGTGTTATGATGTAGAACTATGCTAAAGTTATGTTGGTGTAGTTAATGTTACTCTTTGTGTTGCAGAATTTTCCGACCTCTTCTTACGGTACTTCATCGTACGGTAGACCTCGAAATGGATCATGTAAGGCAATATTAATTTCTCACTATGTTCTAAATACTAGCCTTTAGCTTAAATCGCTTATTTAATGCTCAAGTGCCCCAAAATAAGCTATGCATAGCTCCTCCACCAGTTAGCATCGCAGGTCATTCCCCAACAATGCATGGCATGCCATCCCATCCTCACAATTGCTTGGGCATCAATGTAATTTAGTCGGGGGGGGGGGGGGAGTTTGCGGAGTTCACAAGATTTTCGTGTTGTGGGATTGAGCATTTTTTTTAGACGTCATGAACTCTCGCAGTAATGTGTGTTTACATATTTTTAATGGACAACTGCGTAAAAAGCCAAAGATTGCCGTAAATTTTTAAAACTGCCAATCCACCAATCTGCACTGACTTGAAAAAAAGTGTTGGTAAACAATTATTTAAAGTGTTGATAAACAATTTCCTTTAAGTGGCTTTAACTCTGTCTCATGCTTAAACTAAGTCCCATTTGCCCCAGTGGTAAAGTTCCCTCTGCTGACCCCAGCCCAGTGGTCAGCTTTACCACGTCCAAACCAAGACAATTCCGGTTCAAGTCCCACAATCGGTCTACCCGCCCCTTGCCTGGGACTTAACGATTTTATGGCATGCAATAGAGGGTTAAGAAAGTTATGTTCTCTCATTTGTCAAAACGCCATTTTGTTTATGGCACCAACACTTTGTAGGACTGTGTCGTTTCTGCATAGTCGATTATATGCTGGCTGCAGTAATATTTTATTTAGGTTAAATTTTCTATAGCAAAATGCAATTTCAGAGTCTGTAGTTCACTATGTTTTTTACTATCTGCAAAATACTAACCTTTAGTAATTCATGCTCAATTTTGGCGTTTCTCTAACTAAAACAAAAATCTACACCTATTTTTGTCAAAGAAAAATGCAACCATCGTACTTTGAATGTTCTCTAACTACGGTAAGAAATTTGTTGACGCTCAAACTCAAAAGTCAAAAATACTCATCAGTATTTTGCGAATTTTCGATAGGCATTTTGTCCATACAGGTGTAAAATATGGTGCTCCTATCTTCTTCAAGCTTAAATAAACGTGCTTCTTCAGTTATCTACATCGCTGTTGTGCTAGCTGATCGAGGAAAATTGAATAAACACGGGGATTGTAGCCGTCAATGTGTGTTAGGCCGAGCTTGCTGTTGTTCGCCGTCATGGCAGTACGACTGTTGTCACTATCACAACATCTTTTGTTGTCACTTTCGTTGTCGTTAACTGAGTGGAACTACTTAATGTGGTCTTATTAATTTTCCAGTAATGTTTGATAATCGACCACAACATCCACGGGTAGCGCACACAAGAGGAGAAAGAGGGGTACACCACACATCACGCCAATACTCGCCAAAACCAGAAAATCGTTACCCTCAGCGAACAAGGTAAGATGTACTTGCTACGCAGCTTTTTTGTTGGAATGCTTTTAGAATGATAAGTATAACCGTGTGCACGTCTAATTCATATCTCCTGGTATCTTTTTATCACCCGATTTTACTCCTCGTCGCCCTCTGCAACAATTGTTGTAACAATGCAATTCTAGCTAGCAATGCATGATGAGACGGATCGATGCTGGGCAAGATCACTTGCTCTCAGCATTTACCAACTATGCAACTCTCGTTAACTTTGTTTGCCGAAAGAACAAGTTCAAAATCACGAAACAATTAAAAGAAAAATGAACAACAATGCTCATTCATAATGTCGCGTGGTAACGCATTGAAATCGGGTGATAAATATGATCTTACCGCTTCCTCGTGCCAAGACCAACAATCACTCGGGCTTGCGGCCCTTGACGTCGTTGATTTCAGTCCTCAGAAGGCGTGTAATGTCCTATACATATTTATGTCATATTTGTTTTTCGTCTACGGCGGAATTATTTTAAGTTTTATTATTTTTTTGTGTGTGGGTACATATTATTTTTACTACATATTGCCTATATTTAAATGAAAATTTGTTAATCCAGTATAACCTCTTTCTAACAATACCTAGTGTGTGCACAGAAAAAATCGGACAAATGGCTTTAATAGTTTCGGAGAACCGTTGTTTTTTTTAAATTACGGGCGGTAATGAAAATAGAAAATTTCCGTGTTGACAAAACACGTCCGAAAGTCGGCGTTAGTTAGGCTAAAAATCGTTGTTCCCACCTGACAAGCAATAGTGTGAAGGTTTATAGGCTCCTTTTCCATTTCAGTTTTGCAACATGGCTGCTGATTTAATTTTCTAAGGCTGTAAAACATCATCTTTCTTGTGATTTGCAATGACGAACTAAAACACAAGTGCTCGTCAAGCGCTCACGTGAAATCCGAAGCGATCGGCGGCGTCCATGTTGATATCGTGCATCAGCCAATGAGAGCACGCAAAATCGGTCACGTCGTGCGAACCAGCCAATAACGGAACGCGATTTTCAAATGCTTTGGAAAGTTAGCTCGAAACGGCCAGAAACGGTCTAATACAATTCGCCTGATTGGCCACTGCCAAATGGCCACCGAGAAAATATGTTGACAGGCCTAGATTGAGTGGAATTCCAGCTTTCCAACTAATACAAGATGGCAGCGCCCAGTCAAGTGATTCAACCGCTACCGCTGATCAAAAATGACCAATTTTCTGCTTTTTAACTTAGGAAAAAAGAATGTGAAAGACATTTTTGTAGTTTTTAGTGAGTCTACACTCAACTAAAGTGCTTTTAATAAAATTGTAGACATTGGTATCTAGGTTTTTTATTATTTTCATTTTTTTATACATAAATCGATGCACAACATGTCAGAAATTTCAGCGTTTCGCATTTCGACATTTTGGTGGAAAATTGCGTTTTTCGACCCATAGTTTACCTTCAAACTTCTACGTATATATACGTCGTTACTGTGTTTTGGATGATTTTTTTGGGCGTGTATAACTTATACGTTCATACTGCTTAAAAGATTAAAGAAAAATGTTGAGCATTTTCATATCATTTTGAAAATAAATAATAAAATAAAAAGCCGGGTGGCCTGGTCCTTTTTCGACCTTCGAAATGCCCGAGAACCAAACTTATTTTTTTTCCCGGCCTTATGAGTGGCTTATTTTGCATTTGAACAGTGAGAGTTTGGCCATTCTTTACTAAATGAATCATTGTAAAATGGGGTTATTATTGCAAAGAGGTTATACTGTACTTTGATAAATCCAAGATTTTGTTTTAAACTCCAGTTATTGTGAACTATTATTACGAAGAGGTTGTAACCAAAGATCGTAGATTTGAACCAAATTAAAGCGTAAATTCTTGTTCCGGTTTTACTTAAACTTTAGTTTTGGCATTTAATTTATGCCATGTGACTGCGTAGTGCTTATGGAATTCCTCCAACTGTTAATGAAGGAATACTGTACTGGCCCAATTATAAGGCAGCTCGAATATAAAGCGAATTGCCTTTTTGAGCTCATAAATTCAACAAAAATAAACGGGCACGATTATAAGAGGGACGACTTCTGCCAGTGCCTCTATTGCCAATATAGTTGATATTATAGAATCATAGTTCAGCTGATGCCAATTCAAAATTGTACAGTTTTTTTTTTTTTTTTTTTGTATAATTGTGGACTCATAACAATTTGTAAGGTCCAATTTTGGTTATATATTAGTTTTGCTAAATAATTCAAAAACCATTTGAGCTACTGACTTCTCATTAGCATCATTGGATATCGCTCGAAAACCCAATATGAATGGTGTATTCAAACTTGAAATTCAGTTAAAATTTGACCGAGTTATGGATTTGGACGCGAATATAAGACGAAGATACAGTTTTGATGTTAACAGATTCGAAAAAATACCATGTTACATTCGGCCAGCACGGTACTAGTTTGGATTGCCGTGAACACTCAACATAATTTTTTATTCAGTTTTTTTATTTTTTCCGTGAAATATACAAGTTACATTGTGTGTGCTGCTAAAGCATTTTAGCCACAAACGAAAGTGCTAATCTTTGTTTTGGCTAGTCCAGCTGACCTCTAGCTTGTCGGAAATGCATCAGAATCACGCATTTCTTTTCCTAAGTACTGCATGAAAATGAAAAAGAGAACCTGTAAGCCAAACTAAAGTGGCCTTAGATTATACCAAGCATAACAGCAATATCATTCTGTGGTGGCTTTAATCTGAAATGATGTGTTTAAATTAACAGTAATATATAGGAGTGTGTATGCATATTGTTTGTAAAGCAGCACTGAGCCTGCACGCCTTCCCATACTCTTCACACCTTTGTTTGATTGGAAGAATGGCCCAACAACTGTTAGCCATTCTCTATGCAAACACACTCAACTCCTGAAAATACGGTGGTAGCCATGTCCATTGTAAAGAATACGGACTTTTTTTTTCTTGTGACAACTATTTTTTGAATAATTAAGGAGGTCACTGTATCATGCTATAGATCTGTGTACTGCTGTCTAAATCTTAGACCTGTTTTTTATAATTTAGGGATATAAATTTTGATGAATTAGGAGCTCTCAATGTAGCAAGCATTTCCTATAATAGTTTCAGGTTTGTGGTGTCGTTTTTTGCACTTCAAGTAACTTACCACAAATTCACCATCACTCTTCTTACATAAATGTTGTGCAGTATTAGCACTAGTTGACCACTCAACTCACTGTCCAGTGACATGGAGTTAGCTCGGAATGTCGGGTCGTGTTAAAATTGTGCACGTTTGGCTTTTCTTTTGAAACATACTTCGTTCCAGTGCTTACATTTTCCTAATCCTTAACCTGAAGTCGCTGTCAACTCGTGTACGCTGCTCGAAATCGAAGCCGTGCCAATTTTGCAATTCATACTCGAACTTGTCTCGTGGGTTTGCGCCTCGAAAATTTCGATTCCTGCCAACATGAGACAAATTTGGCAAGTTTAAACTGATTTTGATGTTTCAATGTATCAAATTCATCATCTCGGTGAAAGCCATTTGTGCACTTGGACCTACTGTGTTAGTTAACCATAACTTACCTCAACAACTAAAAAGCTGGCAAACGAACTATGTTTGCCAAGTGCTTGAACTCGACTCGATACTTGACTCTTCTGTTGCTAACTCTGCTCGGCTTGACTCAAATTAAAATTCTTAAAATTGTGAACAGACACAGAGTTATCCATAAAATACGAAGCGGCACAAATTGTAAGTCAACGAGGAGAATTTTTTTTTAAATTTGTTGGCCCAAAAAAATTACCATCCTTGGGTCTGAGAAGCAGTTTTTTTCCCAATATTTTTAGAGTGACTGACTGACTTGTATGATCGTATAGAAATTAAAGCGTAATACTAATAATAATTTATTTTGTGTAAAGTACGAAGTTCGCATACAGGGTGTAACTGAAAAGTCTGGCCAAACTTCAGGGTGTAGTCCATGATCAAAAAATAAAACTAAAATGTCCTATGAACATAGGTCCGGAAATGCAGCCGTCTTTAGTTACAGCCCCAGCCCCTCCTTCCAACCCTCCCAAAAAAAAACATGGGGGGGGGGGGGAGAGCTGTAAACTACTTCACTTTTTTTTAATTCAATATGAGCAAGTTTCCAAGGCGAGATTTATGGACTTGCATCTTGTCCAATTTTGTGTAAAATCCGGGTTTTATATTTTTCAACCCAGGGTTGACATTTAGGGCACGATTTGGAAACCATAGTATCAGGGCCGCTAACTGCATGAAATTAGTCGTCATTGTGTACTTTTTAAAATTTTAGCCTTGTATTATCTTTTTGTACACTATGACGTTACTTCTGAGGCACAAGTTATATGTAAACAAAATTGTTGTGAAAAAAAAATCCATTGTACATTGTATTGGTTTAGGTTTTTACCTAATGTTTTATGTTTCAGTGCTCCAAGCCATCCACCATATGGTCCTCCTCCGCCTCCAGTTTTCACTTCCGTTCCGACTGCCCCACCTATGCCACCACACATGCACGGCCCCCCACCACCACATCTAGGCCCACCACCACCTTTTCCACCACCAGGCAGAATGCCACCACCAAGGGGGCCTCCACCACCGGGATTTCCGGTGCAGCCACCACCACCAGGTAAAAAGCATTGAACCCCACGTTTTTACTTCAGTCGGTACTCAGTACGAAGCTTAAGTGACCGAAAAGTATTCTTTATACCCCAAAAGTTTCTTCTATTCTAAGAATAATAATAGTAAATCTATTTTTATTAAAAGTAGTTAAAAACTTGTTTAAACTGAAAAATTCTTTAAAATCTAGTTCTCTAACTAGCACCCACTGTGCCTGTTAAAGGTACCCAACTCATTCGGGCAAAAAGTGGAGGGTTTCTGTAATTTGCCCAACTTTTACGCAGTTGTGTGGTTTTGTGGATTTTTTTTTTGCTTCATAATTTCGAAATAGATTTGGCATTGTAACGTCTAAACTCTTAAAACCAACAATACCCTCTCGTTTCTGTTCAGCCTTTTTAACTTCATACGTTACTGCATACTGTAGTCAGAATTAAGATTGTTTCGTAATACTGCAAATCGCCTATTAAACACCCATGAGCCATTGCAATAAATTTGGCAAAAATCACAGGAGGGCGTTAAATCACCAGGAAAAATGTAGTCTGTGATCATGCGATCATTCACGTCTGTGATCTAGTTTCAGTCTGTGATGAACGCAATACCTTCATTCTCATATGTCACAAATTTAGTATACAAGGTTGTCACCCCTCCAAAATCCAACATAATTCATAGTTAATAATAATTGCTAACCATGCAGTCCTTCATAACTACAGGATTAAAGGTGACTGCATTCTGAAACAGCATTAAAGGTATTCATCTTCTGTTCAGGAGAGAGTGATGTACTCATCCTATCGCCACCTTCCGTTCTGGAGAAAATTTATGGGAAACGGTTGCTCAAATGCTTGGGTGTTCCAGATAGTGTGTCATGTTGGATAAAAAGTTAATTTTGTTAAATGTATGAAGAAGCTTATTATGCAGCTGAAGAAACACCAATTTATGGTAACCAATATTTGTTACTTTGGAGCATTTTAAGGGGATAGGCACTTCCTTCTCCAGAGCATTTACAGGTTTCTTTTAAATTGGTTTCATTCTCCTTTGCTTTGTGCTTTGTTTTCTTTCATTATATTTCAAATTGCTTTTGTTCATTAGTACTTTGCTTTAGTTTCTTTTCTGTTTGCTTTAGTTGATAGCTAATTTTACAAATTTTAAAGTCGGATAATATTAATATAATTTACAGCAAGTGAACTAATATGTAAGTTGAAAAACGTATTAAATTAATGATTTACTGTACACAGTAATACCAAAAAAGGGTAATGTGGTGAAAATCGTCAGTGTATTTTCTGTCTAATATGTTAGAGCAATTAATATTTATTACAAATAAATAAAAAGAATAAGTTAAGTGCCCGAACATATTTCAGACAGAAAAATACACTGATGATTCTCACCGAATTACTTTTTTTTTAATGTCGTTTACCTTATTTTAGCTGTATCCATTTGCGGATGTACTTGTATTACTGTGTGTAGTAGGGATCGACCGAGTCCGGATTGATCCGGATCCGGTATTTATTTTTTTAAACCGGATCCTACACAAATAACCTACTTCCTTTTTTTTTTCTTTGCTTCTTAATAAAATCTTACTCTCAGTAAAACTTAACCTTGCCTAACCGCAAAAAAAAACATCAACCGTGTAGATTAGGGGTAACCGTGTAACTGGCATGTTTTCCCTATCGCACGTGGTGAGTAGAGATGCACCGAATACAAAATTTACCGAATATACAACCGAATATTCAAGTTACCAAATAGCGAATATATAACCGAATACTCAACTTGCCGAATACCGAATATACAACCGAATAGTTAAACTGCCGAATACCGAATATACAACCGAATAGTTAAACTGCCGAATACCGAATTATTCGGTTCGGTGCCGAATAATGGCTGAATAGGCCGAATACCGAATTATTCGGCCGAATACTTGACCGAATACCTGTAATTTAAACATATTTGATCGTTTTTTCCTTCTTTTAGAAATATGAGAAGACAATTCCTCACAAACCAAAAACTAACTGCTTCGCTAAATGTTCTTGCATTCACACAATTACATAAATTTATACTAAAAAATATTCGGCCGAATACCAACAAATCTTAACATTATTCGGCCGAATACCGAATATTACTATTCGGCCAAAACCAGTATTTGGCTGAATACCGTATATCACTATTCGGGGTGCATTGGCGACAGCATTGTGGCTCATCTTTTCGGTCGCTCTTTATATCTTGTTTCTTTGTGCATTTGCTATCGTAGTGCTGGATGGGGTTGTTCCTCAACAACAGGTCCTATTTTTAACTTTTTTTTTTTTCGGGTGTTAATAATTTATCTAGTCGTTGTTACGTGATGCATCAAGTCAAACCAATAAACAAACCAACATACAACAAAAAACAAATCAACAAACCGTCATTTCCACTGTCAACATAAGGGAACGGGCTCCGCTTTCACTGCTGTTTGGCTGGGTTAATCCCTTCCTTCTTTAAACATTTATTTTCAAATTCAGAATACTCGAACATTCTGTGAAATGAGCATGTGATGTAGTTGTAATCCACCCAAAACTAAAACTGACATAAGGAAACCACCAAGTTTCCAAAAAAGGGTCGGCCTTTGAAAGTAGAGATGATATTCATCCAGAGAAAGGCCACTAAGGTAGCTGCTACTTGGCTAGATAGTATCATAAAAACAATGTTGTTGATGCAACATAGGCCGAAATGCTCATACTTAGCTATTAAAAATGTATTGGTTTAAAATAATATTGCACATGCTACAATCATTTTTAAAACACAAAAATTCCTAGTAAAATTATTATTTTGTCTTGTACTTGCTTGGGGTAAAGACCATTGGAAAGCTGGTTTAAAAAACTTCAAAATAGTGTATTCAAACGTTAAAATTGACCGACGAGAAGTTAAATGTCTTCAGTTTGGTTTATTGCCAATTTATATGAAAACTGCTCATGACTTCATAGTGTTTGATCGGAAAAACTAATCAAAAAGAAAGAAACTTTGACCTGCCAAAACAAACTTTGCATGAACAGACTATGACGTCAAGAATAAATTATGGCCGCGTTGTTGTTTGGCGTCTTGATTCTTCGCTTTTTGCCCATTTTGTCACCTTCATTATTCAACACATGCCCGATTCCGGATTTTTTTGTTGACTAACAATCTCTAGGTGAAACGCTATCAATGTATAAAATCTGTTTTTAATTGAGGCAGTGGTTATTGCGTGATGCGATTATAAAGATCACATTTAAGTGCATTCATAAACGGAGCTTCGCTCCAATAACCATATGATACTATTGGAAAATATGTTTTTATTACGGAACATGGTTGGCTAAGCTAGTTTATTTAATCAACAACAATTTTCCAGTACAGATCTGTTTCTAATAGCAACTTTCTTGCACTTTTATAAGGAATCTACTCAAGAAAGGGCGTTTTTCACGTAATACTCATTAAAAGCGTGCTTTTTCTAAAAAAAAACTAATGGAATTATCAAAAAAAGTCATACCGCAAAAGTTGTAGGGCGATTAAAATGGACTATAAGAAAGTTAAAATCGGACCACCAGTAAGGGAGATATCATTGGGCATATTTCCCAATATGGCGTCCAATATGGCCACCAAACGGCCATGATTTGGTCTGTGTTTAACTCTCCTGTATGTGTGTTAATAATGCCCAGCAGTCAAACTGAGGGTACATAAAAGTGCACACGTGCATCGAGCTAGCTCCTAGACAAAGAGTAAACATTGCCTTAGTCACATCAACAGAGTGGTAACTAGAGCGAGACGTTGACCACCTGGAGGAGGTAGTCAGCTGTTGGAGTAATTAGCCAACTCCAAAACCTGATATGTCTAACTGATGACACCCATGTTTTAATCTGCACATATTATTATTTAAAAAAATTATTTTCAGCTTTATTATTTTACTTATTAGTTAATGCCAGGTTTAGGCTCTGGTACCCAACTCAAAAACCAGGCATGATTAACTGATAACCATGTTTAAATCTGTAAATATTTATTAGTGTTTTTTTTTTTTATTTCGGCTGTATGTTAATACCTCATTTTGTTTTATTTAATTATAATTAAACAAAATATTAAAATATTTTGGAGAATGAAAAAAGATTATTTTTTTTAAACCAGGCATGATAAATGAGAACCATGTTTAAATCTTTAAATATATATTTAGTGTTATTTTAATTTTTATTTCAGCTGTATGTTATTATTTTATTTTATTTATAATTAAACAAAATTTTAAAATATTTTGGAGAATAGAAAAGATTTTTTTTTTTAACCAGGCATGATTAACTGATAACAATGTTTAAACCTGTAAATACTTTTCTAACATTTTGTTTTTTTTTTGGATTTTCAGCTTTTTAAGTTATTTTATTTTGGTATTATTTAGAAATTAAACAATTTAAAAATAAAATAACTGCATATCCTATACTGGTTTCACAAATGTTGCAAAATTCTGCAAATTATTTTTCGAAATGAAGCCGTAGGCTAATCAAGGAGAAATCCTTAAATTAGAAAAATGCTTTTTTTTATTGATTAACCTAATTAGTGCTTTGTTTGATTGTTTCAAAAAATTTAGAATATTGTCAAACCAGTAGAGTGCTGTAGCCTATAGGCACTTATATTGTACTCTTAATTGCATAAGACTTCCAAGTATTTAATGTAAGAAAGTAATGTAAAAGAAAACAAAAATTAACACCATCTGCAACTTATAAGGAGAAAATATAAACAACTTTATTTCATCATTTTTGTGTGAATTACCTGGTATCCGGCACCGGCCTGGATCTGGAACCTAGATCCGATCCGGGTCCGTAAAATGCTATCTGGTCGATCCCTAGTGTGTAGTAAATCATTTATTTAGTAAGTTTTAAAACCTACTTCTTAATTTATTTGCTGTAAATTACATTTAGCATTCTCTGTTTAATTTACTTCGACTTTAAGATGTGTAAAATTAGCTGTCAACTAAAGCAAACTGAAAGAAATGAAAACAACAGCAAATAAAAGAGAATGACATCAATTTTAAAAACCTGTAATAGCGAAAAATCGGGAACTGCTATCAGTGGCTTATGTTAAACATCACAAACTCGAAAAAAATACATGTTAATTCCCAATGCGAAATTCAACTCCAGTTACCAAGAACTCTACTTAAATTTCCACTTAAATTTTCGGCGAAGTTCCAGGGCCGTTCACCGTCATAAAAAATAAAATATACGAAGTACAACTAAACGAACGTTACACATCAGTGATCACCATCTTTCAAACAACTTTTTTGGGAACAGGTGGGAACTTTTCTGTAGGTATTGGTGAACTTAGTTGAAATTTCCTGTTGGTGGTAAACTGTATTTCTTAGACTTTTGTGATTTAATAGACGTTGGACGATATTTGTGGCATTTAAAAAAATTTCGAGGGACCTTGTTAGATCTTTCTTTATTAATTGTAGGTGCCGTTCCTCCGCCATTACCATCGTTTGATCAACCACCACCTCCTGGAATTCCAGTGGGGCCACCACCGACATCAGCACCTCAGCCACCTCCTCAGCAAGCAGCATTTGATTACTATCGAGATACCAAGAGGCTACATAACAAGTAAGACGTTGTTGTATTAGGGATCAACTGGATCCAGATCTGAACCAATTACGAAACCGGCTCTTTCGATCCCCGTTTGATTTGGATTCTGCAAAAGGTTACTGTCTTGCTGATTTTTCAATAACTTAGTTAATTTTTGGCCGATTTGGATATTCCAATATATACCCTTCAGCAATTTCAGCTTTTCTATGGTGCAGAATTTAAATGAATAGCACAAACTGTTCAAAAGTTGTCTTAAGTCTTTAAAGTTTGCTTAACAGGTGGTACGAAAACTCGGGTCTGTATAAAATACAAAGGGCTAAAAGTGTGGATATCTTAAAGGGCTATTACATCCATTTTGACATGCATGCTTTACTTTTGGATCACTTACACAATAACTAAACA
>JAHWFP010170886.1:0-10798 GCA_023313725.1 Lithobius niger
CGATATGAACTCGAAGTCCGTGCCTGGGTGTTTGGTTTACCCCGGATTTAAAGCCATCCTTGCACTGCCAGAAGGTCAGTGCATTAGCTTTTGGGTATCGTAAACAGATGCTTGACATCTGGTAACTTCGCTACCCAGGTATGGGCCTTCAAGGTCTTCGTACGTCCTCTCCTTGACCATGCTACCACGGTTTGGTACCCTGGCCTTCTCAAAGACATCGACCTGATTGAGTCGGGGCAACGACAGTTTACTAAGGGCCTACCTGGTCTCCGAGACCTAACACCTTCGGCACAATTGGAAAAGGCAGGTGGTCTCGAACCACTTGAGCCCCGCAGAAGTAGGTTTGATCTGATACTGACTCGATCATAAGATCCTTCACGGCTTGACTTCGGTTGACCTATCCATTTTGACTTATGCCAGCATAAACTTTCGACCAGAGGACATCCAAAACGCTGACTATTGGTCGCGTACCTGGCAGCTGCCTGTTTCGATCCCAAAGTGCCAGTTGTTCCATCTTGGGGCCTGCAACACTGGCCGTCGCTACCTCTTAGAAATTTGCCCTTGCGATATGAACTCGAAGTCCGTGCCTGGGTGTTTGGTTTACCCCGGATGTAAAGCCATCCTTGCACTGTCAGAAGGTCAGTGCATTAGCTTTTTGCCGTCTGGGTACTATACATCGTTCACACCTTGATTTTCGTCGCAACTTCCTTTTCCATCCGGACCATTCCAATTTGGAATGCTTTGCATGCCGAATTTCTCTCCCAGTCTACGTTGGCGGGTTTCCGATCTTCTTTTCCCAATGATTTACTCTCCTGTTTTCAACTTAATTACCCTCCAGTCCCAGTGTCAGCGGCTCAACACCCTTCCGGGTTCTGACCACTTCCAGGTGGTAAAAAAAGTAACGTTATTATTATTATAAAATGGCGTTGTGCATTCCTTCGCTTATTAAGGAAAACTGGAAACAAGCCATCAGCGAAAATTATACACTAGAAATAATTATTTCCAATTTTCCTTAATATTATCAAGAATTTATAGGGTTGGCGAGGAGAATTTGTAACTCTAAAAAGTCACTATTGAAACGTCCTAGATCCATTCCAATTAGTTCCATCAGACTTTTCAGAGGGCGCCACGCGTTCCATCTGGTAATTTTTGCTCATTTTTCAGCCAAAATCTAAAGTAAACTAAATTACAACTAAGCTAAACTAAATAATAATTAAATACAAGCTAGTTTCCTTTAGTTTAGTTTAATTTTAGGCTGAAAACTGAGTAGAAATTCCCACATAAAACTCATGGCGCCCTCTATAAACTCAGACGGAACTAATAGAACTGGTTCTAGGACGTTTCAGAAAGGGTCTCAGTCACAAATTCTCCTCCCCAACCCTAGAAATTCTTGATATTTTTTTACAGCGGTTTATGTCTATTTATTTATTCCTTCGCTTGATGCATGAAAGTGCTCGATAGTATACTAGAGAGCGGGTGTGGGGCAAGGTGGCTGACAGTTAGCACGACGGTCTCATGTGCCAGAGGTCCTGGGTTCGAGTCTGGCCTCTCAGCCATCCCTGGCATTTTCGGGACGAGAAGGGCCCTGTGATGTCACATGCTCATGTTGATTGTGGCATCCAAAAGATCCTAGGAATTTCCGATGGCATTTAACTAGCAAAATCGTCCCTCTCTCCTTCTGACAAACAACAACAGTACTAGATAGCACTAGATGTTGCCGGATTCAACTTGTTTTCAATCGGTGATCCTGCCACTTTAAGGTGTAGCTAACTGCGATAATTTTAGCCAAAATCACATTTTGTTAACTAGCATCATTTTAGAATTGACTGAAACCTTGCTGTTTTTTTAACGCTTGAAGCTCAAAGAAAATTACTTTATTTCAGTTGTGCTGTAAGTGACAATACCGAGTTATGCATGCAAATCACGCACTTATATACTGTCACACTTACATACTATCCCTTAAACTCCATGTACAAATCCACTTAATTGATATGCAATAAGGTCTGGTTGTAATTCGAGTAACATCTCACTTGAGTAAGTTACGGAAACAGAGTTGAGGAAAGCAACTTGTTTTTTGTGTAACCTTCTGAGACTTGAATTAATATTGCGTCCTTTTTTTTTTTAAGTCCCACGCATTTATAGTGTCCGCGAACTATCTTGAGTTCTCCGCAGAACAACCACAGATCATCGATTGTACGTTTTCAGTAGCAGAGTGCCTTGTTGATATCCAAGATGGTCACAAAAACAATGTCGGCCATCGATTAAAGCCACCCCATCCAGGAAGGAGTAGCCGCTCACAAAATACTTGCAGGACTCAAGATACACCGCGCACACAATTGGTCAATGGTAGGAATCGAACAGGCATTCTCATATTTTGGAGACGAAGACGGTGACCAATGGGCTGTGCTTGCTCGCTTTGCTCGGGGTTCCCCTTACAAAGCTAGCAATGTGCCTGCACACTTTTTAACCAGTTTTAACCAGCCTCGCAGAGGCCCTCTCAAGAGGATGCCAGGACTGAAGAGTACAAGACATTCCGTATACGAGACGTAAAGCCAACAAGATGCACGAAATCACATGGTGAAGTGTGACGTTACGGTGTCATGCTGTTACCGTTATCAATAAAAAATAGAATACAAAAAATAAAAAAAAAAGGTCATGGCAAGTACACAGAAATTCTCTGGAAACATGAAACAATCAAGCAGCAGTGATAAAATTTCAAGTCAGAAAGAGAGTGAACCTAAGTTAGACTCCAAGGGGAAACAGTATGAAATCATGCAACCATGCGCCAAAACAGTCTGAAAATGTCAGGTAAATTTTGGACTAAGAGGTCTATTTATGTGACGGGCCCCCCAGCGGGCAAAGTTGGACACTCCAAGAGAGTGTAGAATGGGAACACATTTTCTTAAGTTTTTGCTTCGGGTAAAATGTGATTGTGTACGCGGGGTTTCTGAGTCGTGATACAAATCTACTGTACAACTCTTGATATAACTATTGTGCACGTGGCGTATCTTGAGTCCTGCACGTATTTTGTGTGTGGCTACGTCTTCCTGGAGGGGATGGCTTTAATCTATGGCCGCCATTGTTTTTGTAACCATCTTGGATATCAACAAGGCACTCTGCTACTGAAAACGAACAATCGATTATCTGTGTTCGTTCTGCGGAGAACTCGCTATAAGATCGTAGTTTTGTTTGTTTTGTGTTGTGTGTGTGTGTCCACAGTGGGATTCTCTGTAATCTTAATGCTTTTGTTTGTTTGTCTGTCTTTCAAACGGAATTGTCTGTATAACTATTGATTCGAACTGTCTTTTCAACAAAGATACACAGTCCTGATGACGTCATGTTTTTTTTTTCAGTCACAATATTTTCATGCAAACGGGACCTAGGCCTCTACGTCCTTTAACCCTGAATCTAACTAAATCTAATTAAAGCTTGGGCGACTGCTATCGGGGAATCACAGTATTTACATGCAAATGGGTAATCACAACAATTCTTGTATGGTATTGTGGCTCCCTCTAAGTCAGGGGTGTGCTTTGAGATTATACTTTTGGGACGCAATCCTTTTATTCAGAAATGGCTTTTTCATTCCTATATACTAGGTGCCCGTGCACTTCTGTTCACTGCAGGACATTTGATTGAAGAAATTGTCAATTGCCACGCAGCCAACCAGATGGAAACGTAGGTAGTCTCAAGGCCCAATAACGCGCCGTCGTCATTATCAATAACCGTCTTATCGAGCTTAAAATCGTCTACAAACTTTGAATTACAGAGAGATGAAGGATTACATGATAAGTCGTTTAAATAGACCACAAAACAACAGCGGGCCCAAAATGGAGCCCTGTGGTGCGCCGCTAATGAGATCCAAGTTTGATGAAAAGGAATCACCGCCCACTAATAACAGACAGACAAGAGATCATTATGATGCACCATCTCTTGTCAATAAACCACTGTACTGTGAAATTGCTTGTTGGCTACAACAAATAAAGACATCGCTATGATAACTCCTCCTATTTATATTGTGCTGTGAAGTGCATGTAGGCTACAAACAGATAAAGAAGTCAGAATGCTACACTCCCTCATATCAGTATTTTGGTCCAAGTTGCACATAGGCCATTGACAGATAAGACAGTGACACGATACATCCTCCCCCCCCCCATCCCCCCTCCTATTAGTTGTGTGCTGTGGTTCTCATACATAGGCCACAAACTAATAAAGAAATCGCCATGATACATCCGTCCTATTACTACTGTGCTGTAAATTGCACGTAGGCTACGGACATAAAAGAGATCGGCATGATGTACCTCACCCCATGAGTTGTGCCATGAATTGCACGTCACCTACAGGCAGATAGATCATCGTGATACACGCCCTCCTATTATCGGGCTACAAGTAGTAAAGAACCTAAAACGATCCTACTCCAATCAATGTTTGTGCTGTGAACTGCACGTAGGCTAACAAGGTTAAAGATCAACATAACAATGATTGTTGTGCCATGAAATTGCATTAACTCTTTCCTTCGCTTATTGTATGGTTTGAATGTCAGGAGGCAAACCAAATTTGGATTATCAAATGACCAAACTTTAGATTAAACTATATCTTCGTAATAGATAAGTACAGATGCAAACCTCTTTCGGTTGCCTTTTAGACTTCAACGTCAGATTGCCTTTGACACCAAATTCCTACCGCTAAACCATAGAAACCACGCTGACACGGCCGTGTCAGCATGGCTTTGCGGTAGAACTTAGGCCTTTGGTCTCAAAGGTTGAGGGTTCAATTCCCGCTCTGGCAGTCTGACATTTAAGTACGTACAAAAGGCAACGGACATAGGTTTGTATCTGTATTTGTTTATCACTTATCACTGGTGCATCATGGTGATCTCTTATCTCTGTCTGTTATTAGTGGTCAGTGATTCCTTTTCATCATACTTGAGACCTCATTAGCAGTGTACCACAGGGATCCATTTTGGGTCCACTGTTGTTTGTGGTCTATTTAAATGACTTATCATCCGTATGTAAGTTAAAGTTTGCAGACGATCTTAAGCTTGATAAGACGGTTATTTCCGTCCTGGTTATATCTTCGTGGCGTGTGGTCTAGCAGTTATATCATCCGGAAGTTTCCAGTTCAAAATAGAAGTAAAAATCAACGGTACATTCTTCCTCGTTGGCTTTCCTGTACGGCTCAGTTTCGCAACATCACTTCACACACGTATAAATGCTGCAAAGACATTAATTTTCGTATTTTTTTCCCTAGTCAGAAACTGTTTTACGATATTCACTCTAACGTATGTAAATATTGCAAAATTTCGTGCAGGATGCTGAAATATGGTGAGAAGATATGTCTTTTTAACAGATAATAAATAGACATAAATCGCTGGAAATAATACTAAGGCCGTTTAAATAGACTACAAAACAACAGCAGGCCCAAAATGGAGCCCTGTGGTACGCCGCTAATACGGTCTCAAGTATGATGAAAAGGAATCACCGACCACTAATAACAGACAGAGAGAAGGCTTATTTCCAATTTTCCTTTTAACAGATGTTAACTAATTGTGATTCTCTCCACAATTATCACGCCTCACATTTTCCAGGTTAACCAGAACTGGTGCAACCACTTCTAAATAAAGGTACTTGCCAGGTTTGTGGGGGGAAAAAAAACGGGACTAGCTCCTTTCATCTGCCAAACTTTCAAGAAGGCCATCTTCACGACAAAACTTCATTCCAAACCCAGTTATATAAGGAGGCTTTCTTTGAAAGGCCAACTAACGAGCAAGTTGTTGCGTGCTATCAAGTGGGAGGGGTCATATCTTGAGCAAAGGACGCTGCATCAGCGACCAAGGAGGACAACTCGCAAAAACTGCGTGACTCTTGGTGGACGTGTATCATTGCAGTAATGAGGGTCTGATTATGTAAATCTGGGGTTTGGGGCCAGGCGAGTGTTGCTAAGGAAACAACGATTTCATTTCTTTCCACGTAATCGGATGATTGAAGAATTCATAAAAAATAATACGAATGAATAATCACAAAGAAGCACTGCACACAAGAAGGAAGAAAAAACGGCCGAACAGAGGAGGTCTGAGGTTGGCGTTATGACTCACCATTTGACAAAAAACCGGTTGAATTTTAATTCCAAGGGCAACGGAACATGTTTGTGAAACCCATTTTAAAAAACCTGGGTAGAAAAATGGTTAAAGTCTAACACTATTCCAGTTAATCCCATTGAGGAACCAATATGAACCCTCTGTGGGTCGATTTTTCAGGTGCACATAAATCGGGGACACACTTCGATCTCACACTCTCTTGGTTTGGAGGCCAGCGTGCTAACCCCCTTCAGACTCTGTATACTCCGGTTCTCAGGAAACCCTTACTAAGCTATATTTTTATCAATGGATTAATTTTTTTGTTCTTACTTGTGTGAGGCATGTCAGTGGTTCTCAAAGGGTTGATATGAACAAAAAGATGTACGCAATAATCTTCTCAATCTCAAATTAGACGAGAGAACCGTACATATCTTTTCCTGGAAGCGGTTTAACAAACAAGAGTACGGAGTGCGATTACATAAATGGGACTGACGTAACGTGAAATAAGCAATAGTGACGCTGGCATTATACCATACTCGTGTTTCGCTAAACAATTCAATGGAAAAGAAACACAGGAATTCAAACTACAGCGTTTCTTAACAGATTTTTTACCTTACAACCATGTAATGATGAAGAAATATCCCAAGAAAAGGGTAAAACGAGGTATGCTGGTATTCACGACTTGGAACACTAATTATATTAGGAGAGGGGTGGCGATGAGTAAGAAAATATAATTACGTCTATTCTTGAATAAAAATTATACTCCTAAGTTAATTTTGCTAGAAACAACATGACGACTGCAGGAGAAATCTACAGAAAGTCACTTCAAAATTGACAGAACTAGAAATAGAATAGGCAGAAGAAGAAGCACCCACCTACCCACGCAAACATCAACAATTATCAAACAAGCATATCAAAACGAGATTTGAAGGCATTAAGAGATGGGGCACAAGCAACATGAAAGGGAAGGGCATTCCAGGCATGGACATCGCTTTCCGTAAAGAACTGGAAACGAAGTTTAGTTCAGGACACAGAACCACAGATGCGAAAAGGATGGCCACGAGTAAAATTGAAATTCGGTGAAAAAAAAAGATCAAGAGTTAACGTTAAGGTGGTTTTCAGTCAGTTGGTAAGTAAGGATCAGGTCACCACGATGAAGGTGTTTAAAATGGTAGTATGTTGAAGTTTACGTAGGCGGTCTTGGTATAAGGCAGAGAGCGAATGGTGGGACACCATTTAGGAGGGCGCCACTGAACTAAGTTCATCATCAATGTAGGTCCACAGGCCGTTGTGTCACAACTCCTGTCTTGCCCACTTTCAGACTCTGTTTCACATGACTACTACTTAACATCTAGACTACAACCTAACCGTGCTACACCCACAAGTTCCTAGTGTAGACACACAAGCTCTACACTACAGGAGCGGGGAAAAAGGGCGGCAGAAGGGAAGGGGGGGGGATACAGAGGTCGTATTCAACATATACAACATTTACAACAATGTAGAGTTTCATGTATCAAATGTCGAATGTGAACCATTATACTTGCCTGTAGCCTCTGTTCCTGGTAGCTATATTCTTGCCAATCCCACCATTCCTCCTTTTAACTTGTCACCAAGACATAAAGGCCAATATCGGCCATTTTGAATTTGAACCCTGTTAACCGTAACTGCCTCGACGTTATAGTTCAATTTAGCGATTTTGCTACGGCCTACGAAATGTAGACCTCAGTTCAAAGCATTGTCCTTCCTATGTCAATCTTATTTCGGCCAACTTTGGCCCTGTTCCCTTTGCACACGAATTTTTACCTTGTTTTCAAAAATTCACGCAAGCCTAAAAGTCACTCAGCCCCGAATAAGTCAGGCAAACCACTAAAAAATTATCACCAATATCTGAATCACAACTGAGAACGACTAATTTAACCTTGGCATACCGTAAATCGTTTAGTAAACGGCCATGGGTAGTTAAAATTACTTCGATAACAAAGAATAAATATATATGTACAGCTTTGTTTGGCTGTGTGAGCCGTAATTCGAATCTTCCTTCTGTCCAAGCAGGGTGTTTAAGCCTAACAGCATCGCGAAAAATTAGGCACTTATACGATCATTCATGTATGTAATCTGGGTTCGGTCTAGCATTGACGCAATGCCTTTATTCTCATTTGTTCAGGAATTTAAAGAGACATAAATCCTTCCGGCGTGTCGTGCGACCCGTTGAGAATTGCGTTTCCAGCATTTACACTGGTTAATGTCGCCAAATCGACCCGCACGAAAGAAAAAAAAACAAGAAAATGAATGTGTTGACAACATTTGCACACGTTTGAACCATTCTCTCAAAACCGAGTCATACAGAAAACCCAACAAGGATGCATGTACCTTTAAGCTTATTTGCTGACTAGTTTATTTAGTTTGCCTTTGCGTATGAAGCGGTTAATGAATTCTGGTACAGAAAACCCACGCCTTAAGGGGATAAAACATTGATTTTCTTGAATGGGTGAAGCTTTTAGTCAAGTTCTGGCAGAAACATTCAGGGTTCGTATATTGCAAACGAAACCATTTTCAAGATTTTTCAAGGCTAACTTAAACCAGTTTCAAGTCTCTTTGCACAGTTAATTTAATTTCTTTTCAATTCCAACATAGGAGGAATTCATCACCTAACAGCAAGTGAAACACTACTTGCTTAGCTGCCCCCTTCCAGCAAGAATTGCTTGCACTGCACGGCACCTTTCTCTGTTTTCCATCCCGCGTCCAACCCGAGTGAAGTACTTTTCTCAGAAGAAATAGATTCGGCTGACAACTATTCCTATTCATTTATTTATTTAATTTTATACCAAAATTGATACTACTGTCGTGACATTAACCTCATTCCAAACAAAATACACTCACAAAATTCAAGGCCATTTCAAGGCTACGTCAGCAAAATATTCCAGTTTTTAAGGTTTTTCAAGCCTGGAATTTTCGGTTTTCAAATTTAAGGCTTTTCAAGGAATTCAAGGCCGTGCACGAACCCTGAAAATTACAGTTTAGAATGCCTCTAAGGTCAGAAATCGTGAAATTACCTAATTACAGCGCCTGGGGGAAGGGCGGGTGTAACTATAAGTAATTTCACGATTTCTGACTTTAAAGTGGCACTATCGCCGATTGAAAGTCTGCATATCTGGCAACATCTAGTGCTTTCTATTATTATCTATATTATCTAGCACTTGCTCGCATGAAAAAAATGGCATTGTGCATTCCTTTGCTTGAAGGAATGCACAATGATTTTTTTGAACGAAACAAACAGCCACGAGCTCTTTAATTATTGAGTGAAAATTTGGTACGTCCTCGTGCACTGGAGGCAACCTGTAACGGTTACAATATCACTGCCGCTAGATGGCGCCGCAGTACTTTCGTACGGTTTTTAATAGGTGATGGTGACACTTTAGAGCATTTTTTTTTTTGGGGGGGGGGGGGGTCCCTAGATTTGTCGGGGTTGTTAATAGGCGATTTACGGTAATTGTAGTACGAAACTTTGGCAATTTTTCCCCAAAAATCCAATCCCAGTTCCCAATTTTCACCTCTTTCTCCAATCCAATCGCCCAGTTGCCAAGATCGCCACAAGGCCTAACAATAATATTTTTTTATTCAACTATAATATACAAATGAGTTGCTCGAAGCTGTTAAAAACAGCTTGTATGAGAATTCAAAGACATTCATTTCATTTAAATATACGTTCACTCAACATTGCGCAATGAGTCAGGGAATTTTTTAAGGAATATGAAGTGGTGTTCCATATAGCAAAAAAAAGGCACGATTCTGTGGCCAGAGTGCGGTCAGAAGGCAGGGGGGGGGGGGGGGGTGGGAAAAAAATAAAATTTTGCACTCCAGTTCTCAGAAATTTACATTCTAAATTTATTTAATTTCATTTAGAAGGTTTTGAGTGGAGTGAGTATACCATGTAATGGTGCCATGGGATTAACAATGAATGGACACATCATTTGGAGACACGCGCCATTGCCATCCCAATGTTTTCAGTTCTAACTGTTTAAACTAGATAGGGTTGGAGGCATTAGGAATTTCGGAAAAATAACCGGTGACGAACGAACTTACACATATTCGTGTCATCCTAATTTTTATTTTTTATCAAAATGATTTTTTTGAAAACGAAAAATGAGTTTAAACTTTGAGGAACGGAGTTGCAACGGCTGGTGCTACACTGCTCCATGATGCTGACTGGTGCTCGGATCGTGAAGGCTGGTGCTCCACTTGGAGCAGCAGTTACTATGTTAAAAAATGGCCTGCAATGAGTTGCGTCAGTTTTTCTTATTTAACATCTTATTGCATACAAAAAATAAATAAATAATAAAGAAATAAATAATGGTTAATTTAATATTTCACAGTTTTATAAATATTTAGTATTGAACCTCTATAATTAGTCCAATTAATAATTCTCATTTCAATTACCTTTGGTTTTATAATAACAATAAATATTTTATTATCTTACTTTATTTACAATATTTTATTTATTGTATTAGTTTACAAATATTTGGTATTATCTATTATCATTTTTATACGTAATTGACTCTAAGTCCACATTTCTCTTAGCTTTAGTTTAATTTCCTTTACATTAGGAAAGTTTAGCATTTTTTTTGGTATTTTATTAAATATATTTGGGATGTACCATTTCTTATTTCTTTTTCCGTATGAATTATGAATATAAAATGTAGGATGGATTCATGTTTCTTGCTCTTT
>JAHWFP010170886.1:15029-33137 GCA_023313725.1 Lithobius niger
TTCATTGTCTTCTTCGTTTTCATCACTACTGGTCTCAATTTCGTTTTCATCATCATCGTTTTCATGAGGATCCACACTTGGTTTGCTACGGCACCTCTTACACCTCCAAATATCACGTTTTGCTGGACCCATGGATTTAATCGTCGATCTGGCCAGTCCGGAACAGTCGTAATGAATAATAATAATAATAATAATAATAATAATAATAATAATAATAACAACATAGAGACAATGCACGGGCCTTCCACCCACCCAAATTCCCAAGCGGCAGATGTCAAGTGGAAGAAGTACCACCATTGTGACAATTATTTTTTGCCACATGAGGGAGGAAACAACCGGAGAAAAACCCGTACATATACACTTCCCGTCCCAGGATCGAACCCGAGTCTGTAAGAAGCCAGAGATGTACAGCCGGGACCAAGACGCCTATCGAATCTGACGCCCCAGTGCTCACAGCTACCCGTGCACCAGCTAAGGGCGCGTTTACGCCACGACTCACCCTTGCATTCTCGCAGCCAGAAGCTAGAAATCATCTGAAATTCCAACATGGCGGTGGATTTAGCTCTGTCGACTCGCAACGAAAACAGTCAATAATGCGAGTTCAGACACAACTAGGGAAAATTTCGTCAGGAGGAATTCTTTATCTTATTGTCACGGATTACAAGACTGCAAGCATTTGCTTAAACGATGTCGGATTTAGCTAATTCAGGAAGCGTGGTTACCATGGCAACAACATCTTTGCCATCGCGATTAAATTTCAGCTGCGAGCATGCAAACGCGAGTCGTTGCATAAACGCGCCCTTACTCTTTCATATTCAGATTTAGCCTTTTTTTTTTAGTGGGGGCCGGGAGATATGCGCAGACTGCGTCATGCACTGATCACTGATCAGCTTCACTACCGGATATTGAATCTCAGGACGAGAACATGCTGACATAATACGTTTTGTATTCTGCATCATGATGTACGGCTCCCAACTTTAAAACCCTCAAAATGGAGTTCGAAAGGAAAGAAAAGAAAAGAGGAAAAAAAAAGATTTTATCTTCATTTAATTCAAACGTTAGACCAAACGCACATCCAAAAAAAAAAAAAAAAATACCCAACCGTCAAGGATTGTCAACAGAGTCGTATTAGTTTTCATTCGATCAATAAATCATTACTTGGCTGACGTAAATCCCTAACGAAAATTGAACCCGTGTGGCTTACTTCTTACGTAATTAGAAAACAAAATCGAACTCGTTTGATGTTTAAAGTAAGGTTTAAATAAATACGAATGCAAACCTGTTTACGTTACCTTTTGGACTTAAATGTCAGACTGGGTGAGCACGGAATTGAATCCACGATCTTTGATTTGAATCCAAAGGCCAAAGTGCTACCGCTAAGCCATACTGGCACTGCCGTGTCAGTGTCAGCATGGCTCTATCCGTATTTACTTAACACTTCTCGAGCCCATTTGGTTTTCCGTCCTCTTTAACTAAGGTAAGGTTTAACTGAACCGAAGTCACAACAGGAAAGGAACACAAATAAACTTTCCTGTAAGATTTAAGATCCCAATATGTGGGTGTAGTGTTTAGTCCACATGAAACCTTACTGCTGTGCAAAAGCCGTTAATGTATCAAATCCATTGCAACTGTCAAAAAAAGCACTGGACGTAAAAAATGGGTGAAAAACTTATTCGAGTTTTTAGTACAGTAAAGATCCGAGTCCAATATTAAAACTTCTCACGTCTGGACAAAGAAAAAATTATATATGTACAGCTTGGTTTGGCTGTGTATACATCATCGAGTAATGAACAGTGTACAGAAATGTAGGCAAACCAAACAGCGTTATCGCGGTCTCCAGCCAAAACCCCTTGACGTAAGATGTAGCTAAAATGTCTGGTTAAAAATTAAATGATGGGTCCTACACCAGGGGTGACAACCCCCCCCCCCACCCCAATGGCTATGAAAGCCTCCCCGCCCCCCAACTCAAGATGTGCAAATTGTTGTGTTGTCTATTGCTGTGAATCTTACTTGATGGGTGGGGAGTTTCAGGGGTACCTGAGGGGTGCCTGAGGCTGGAGACAATTTTTATTTCGAGACCCTAAAACGAGTGATTTCCCAAATGAAACAAATAAATGTTCCCCAACATCTACCCCCCCCCTCCCCCCAAAAAAAATTCTACGAAGAGTTGCTATTTAAAAATATCTCCCCATGGGTACCCCTGCCCCAAACAATAGCCCATTCATACACATTCGAAATTAAAATGTAGGTCTGGAAGCCTTCCTTTTAACCCTTTTCCTTTGGAGTGGTGTATGTCACGTAGGATTGGTTTTCCAATGTGACGTAAATGTATATATCAAATTATTAAACGTCACACTGTTTATCACAATAAAGGGAATGTTAAAGTTTCAAAGTGTCACTCACAACTCACAGTCAGCCCCAATGCGGAATGTGATTTTTGTTGACGTGACTGCCTCTTTGCGGTTATCACATTACCAAATTTTGTATAAGCAATTCTTAGGTCTTAACCAGAATACGACAACATACAATGATTGTAGTATTCAATGACGCTGACAAAATCCTTCAAGCTGTTGATAAACACTGGAAGCAGGCATCTGACTTACAACCGTGAGTTTACTGAAACCCTGGAACTTTCGAAGCCATCTCAGTGTAAAATAGGGATGGGTCGGTTTCATTTTTTTGACTTCGGTTCCGGTTCCGGTTTCGGTTTTTACGCCCACAAAACCGCGGTTTCGGTTTCCGTATCGGTTTTTGCCACCATTCTCCCCAACCAGCTATTTTTTTTCTTGTAACAGAAGTATTACTAGTTTCTAACTCCTGCTTTCACTTTCAGCAGCGTCATAGACCATGGTCCTAGAATGGCACCATTTTCCTCTGCTATGATTTAATGATTAGGAGCTTTGTTGTCATTTATACTTAGAAAATGCTAATTTTTTTTTTAATTAGAAAATCAAATCAATTTTTGATTTTTCGAACACCGTACGAAATAACCGACACAAAATCCAAATCGGTTTCAGTTTTCAGTAAAAACCGAAAATTCGGTTTCGGTTACCGACCCATCCCTAGTGTAAAATAACATTTGCATACAGTGAAACAGTGTGTTACATACGAAAACCAACAATACGTAGTGGAAGCAAGTAGTTTCAACTAAAAACTTCCCCAGCCGAACAAAACACTACCAACTCCTACACCCGACTCAAACCTGTAACGAAACTGCAATCGTTTCAGAACAGGCCACTGCAAACTAATTCCCCGCGCGCGTACAATGTTACATCCCACCACATTAATTCACAATACGTTGACTGTCCGGTAATGTAATAATTAGGTTAGATTCTCCGATTAACACTTTTGACGAGTCCTTTCACAAATGAGATGGAGCTGCGCATTGGCAAGTATCGATTTACAGCTTGCAGTGAATAGGATTGGAGACACCATAAAACGGACAACTGTGCCACCGCTTGGAAACTAGGCCATCCTCCATATAATTCTGAATTGGTCATTTATCCAAACATCAATTTTTCAAAACCCAAAGTTAAAGGTAATCGGCAGTAAATTCAGAGCACTTTCGTGAAGTATGGGACAGATCACATAGGGCTCTCATCCGACTTCAATGGATAATATGTAGGAAATATAGGAATTTCTTGTTAAAAGATGGGAGTTTATAGGAAATTAAACAAAATTTATAAGAAGTTTACAGTAATTATTATCCTGGATGCAATGGCAGAGTGTCCTATTGTACTGTAGGAAAACTAAATATTTTGTTGCCCAATACAATAGGAAAAATAAAAACACTTTGGAGGGCTCATACACGGTCGGTATATGTTTCACTAGGCCGTGCTGTCACAAGTCGTTTTCATAACATGCTGCAGCGCCACAGAGTGGGGAAGATAGAGGGGTCATCTTTCCGGATCCAAATAATTAGCGTAACAAGGAAACATGCCCAAAGCTGGGTAATATTTCAGTTCAGAACAGAAAAATATAGGAAATGAAGGAGCGTTTCTTCACAATAGGAGTTTTATAGAATCCTATAAAAAAAAAATAGGAAATATAGGAGGACTAGGAGCCCTGAGATCAAATACCGGGGTGGGGGGTAGGTTGGCTAGGTTGGCTGATGGTTAACAATAGGGCAGTGACACGACGTAGTATTATTGTGTATAAGTCTATGGTGGAGCCAGTAACTGGGTTAGCTGCAAGGAGCACTGGAGGGAGAAAGGAAGATCGTCTTATTGAATCCAATGCTATTAGACTGGATTTTTTAAGCCTATAACGCCCGATTTTTGTTGTTGGAGAAAACAACGTTCTTTTAAGCCTAAGAAATCCGCTCTCAAAGCACTGTCTTGACTAGAAGTGCCGTTTCTTCCGTTACATTTTAATCTAGTGCACCTTGTAGCTATTACCTCCAAATGGTGTCTCGTAGCCAATATGACGTCACTTGGCGCTGCTCTATACCACGACTGTCTCGCGTGACAGAGGTCCTGGGTTCGAGCCTGACCTCAGCCACGCCTGGTATCTTAGGGAAAGGACCTGGAATGTCTCATGCTCATCACGATTGTTGCATTGCATGCAAAATATAATAGGAATTTCCAGTTGGCATTACCTAGCAAAATTGTCCTCTCAACATCAGGCACTGTGGCTTCAACTGGAGGCATGTCAGGGCGCGTTTACGCAGCCACTCGCCTTTGCATTCTCGCAGCTAGAACTCAATCGCGATGGCAAAGGTGACATTGCCATGGTAACAAAGCTAAATGGATTAGCTGAATCCGACATCGTTGGAGTAAATACTTGCAGTCTTATAATCCGTGCCAATAATATAAAGAATTCCTCATGACGAAACAATTTTCCCAAACGCTTCTGAACTCACGTTATTTGCTGTTTTCGTTGCGAGGCGGCAGACATAAAACCGCCGCCATGTTGGAATTTGAGGTGATTTCTAGCTTCTAGCTGCGAGAATACAAAAGCGAGTGGTTGCGTGAACGTGCCCTCAAACCTCCAAAAGATCAGCTCTCGATCCGAAGCGATTACACCACCTTCCATCAAAAGCAACATCATGCTTCAGTCTCTTAGGAATGGACTCGAACTTCGCTGCGTATGCATAAGCGTCCGTTAATAATCATGCTTGCGTTGTCAAGGGTGTTACTAAGCAGAAGTTTTAAGTAAAATCCCGGCCAATAACATGTAGTCGAGTAAGTGGTTACCTTGTTTTAGTTTAACGTGGACGCTCTATGTGACGTCAATCCATACAAAATCCTGGCAAAGAACAACCGCAAATCGGCCATCTTTCGCCGGTGGATTCGGTGGAAAAATTACCTCAAAGGGCTCATGAGTCCGATCCTTTATCTGTGACATCATCATCCCCAATCCGGAAATTAATCGGGCGTTTAAGAACAACTTTGATGAGCTGCGGTGACAACGCTGAGATGTTTCGTGAGTTAAGGAAAGGGCCCAGTAGTGGCAGACTTCACTGGACCTGCCCGAAGAAGCTGAGCAAATCCAGGGTTCTTGGCTGGTTTTTGCCACCAAGTGGTTAAAACCGGTTTTTACCATGGTTTTTACCATGTTTTGCCCCTTCGACCAAAAATGTGGCAAAAATCTACTTTAAGTCAAATAAAAAAAGTGTGCCCTACAATAGTCAAACATTGGCAAATTATAAACGATCCCCTTAATTGAAAACGTCACATCGTTTACTTTGAAAATTCATATTCACTTATTTACCTTTCTTACACTTATTTTCACTGTAAAAGATATTTTTCTCACAATATTTATGCAACTGACTGTCAATGTGAGAAGAATATCTTTCACTGTGAAAATAAGGGAGCGTTTACGCAACGACTCGCCTTTGCATTTTCGCAGCTAGAAGCTAGAAATCATCTGAAATTCCAACATGGCGGCGGTTTTAGCCATGTCGACTCACAATGAAAACACTGAATAATGCGAGTTCAGGAGCGACTGTGAAAATTTGGTCTTTTTAAAATTCTTTATCTTATTGTCACGGATTATAAGACTTAAGCATTTACTCAACCGACATCGGATTTAGCTGATCCAGATAGCGCTGTTACCATGGCAACGACAATTATTTTGCCATTACAATTGAGTTCTAGCTGCGAGAATGTAAAGGCGAGTCGTTGCGTAAACGCGCCCTAAGCGTATGAAGCGGCTTGCTGGTTTTTGCCAATTTTAGCCGGTAATAACCGGGGGGAAACGGTAAAAATCATGTTTTCGACACTGTCCCGGCAAAAATCTAACCCTGAGTAAATCAGTAACAGGTGGCCAGTTAGGGACTATAAAGAAAAGAAGTAAAGAAGCCAAACAGCGAAAATCACACACAAGAAATAACGTAGTACAATAAGCCACCTTTAGGTACTTACGCTTCGTCGGAGTGGTATGACCCGGATTCGAACTGGCAACCCAATTCATCCCTAAATCACTGACATAGCGCCTTTATCGATATGGCCATTCGTCCACTTTTGTATCATATTCGTTATTTGGCTTGTTCGCTTCTTCCCTTTATATAATTTATAACGATTTGCGTATATTTATTTAATACTTCAGTGAGAGACTTTCATGTATTTTCGGTGGCTATGTGATCTATTCTGGCTTACCCTGGTCATCTCTAGGCCTCAAACGATCACACAGATGGTCCCTGGTTTGATTTCCCCGAGGGTTTACCGCATCCCTTCGAAGATTATTTTTTGTTTGTTTCTGAAGTGCCAGGTAAGGTTCAGAATTGAACCCGTTGGTCTACGACGAGCAGATAAAGTAAGGTTCAAAGAAATAAATTAACTTAAGAAAAAAAAACGTAAAAATTTCATCCGGACAAAATCCAATTAAGACGTGCCTCAAGTTCGTAAGAGGTTTCTTCATTTGTCGATCCATCGCAGTCAGACGATTTTCTCGGAAAACTGGGTTGGCAAACTAAAATGCTGTTTGCCTGATCGTCAGTTGGCCCAGAATGTAGAAGATATTAGCAGTCGATGGAGACACACGCTAGTGTCTTAATAGTAAATTTAATTTTAAAATCTCTTCCGTTTACCATGCACTCGTTACGGGTTTGCGTTGTAACCAGAATTGGCACCTGTTTTTATAGAAACCGGTATTGCATCATTGAAGTCGATGCGGAAAAGTAATGATTTAAATTATACAAGTAGTTCAAATAATTGTGGGTCTTTTGAAATTAAGTATGCAAGTAAAATAACAAAGGCACTGTCACACCTTAATTAAAGAACTAATAAAAATTTCGCCATTAAATTTCTTCTTCGTTAACAGCTAACTCGTTTATCGTTTTTTTTTTCGTATCCAACTGTAGACCTTTATACCTTTGGTCGTAAAATGCATTTTGTGGCCCATTTAACGGTACGTTTCTCCCGACACAATTTTTCTCGATCCTCCACATCAAGTACGGCCCCAAAGGTCTATTTACTTACCATTAGTAAATCCCTTGCTAAAAATCCATTTTTAAATGTGGTGTCTACGAGATTTCTGTTGAATATTGAGCACTAATCTAATAGAGCAGTGACACGACGTAGTATTATTGTATATAACTCTATGCTGGAGCCATAACGGGTTAGCTGCAAAAGGCACTGCAGAGAGAAACAGAAGGGCGTCATACTGAAGCCGATGCTGTGAAGAGTGATTTCTTAGACCTAAAACGCGCGATTTTTGTTGTTGGAGAAAACAACGTTATTTTAAGCCTAAGAAATCCGCTCTTCCGTTGTTTTTCCCTCCATTTTTATGTAGTGCACCTTGTAGTTATGCCCTCCAAAACCCATACTGGTACCAAGCTGGTGCCAATATGGCGGCAAATGTCACTGCTCTATAGCATCCTATGATCCTTTGCAAGCTTATAATAACCATGACGTTTCATCTGTGTGCGTGCATGTACTAATTTTTAATCGTTGGCTAATAATTACCATGAGGTCAGAAATCTATAAGACTAAAGCCGTAAGAATTAAAATTATTTATGCCAATAGATCGCCGAAGAAAAATTGTAAGATACTAGCCTAAAAAATTATATAAAGTGCGATGTTAAAATACGAAAATTTTGCCGGTTTGCGACGACACGATTTTTGTGTTCATGCCGTTTCGTCTACTACGCCCAAGGCCAACTGAGATAGTAGCTGCATTCCTTGCTGCTAGGAACGCAGCTATATCTCATTTGGTCTTGTATTACTACGCCGAGTCGCGCGAAACGATGCGATGGTAACATGCGCGGATGGAAATATGCGCGTGGTTGTTATAAGGCAGGCGGAATGTACCTGTAAACTTTAGTTATCTGCTATTTTTGATTGGAGGCTGAATTCATCTTTCCTTTACATAAAACGTCCGTGATTATACTGAATTTAGTATTACGCTGCTCACGAAATGTGTCGAACTAGCACTGACGCCCGTTGATGTATTGCGAAAATACTACGACTGATTTTTGTTTGTAAAGACTATACGGTGCGGGCAGTTGTTGAGCAGCTAAGAGGACGATAGGTTAGTAAATTACGATTTTATTTAATTGATTATTATACGCATGCGATTTTGCATACAAAAAAATGTTTTAATTACCTTTCTTCATTTATTACTGCTATCAAGAATTTATAGCACGCTAAGGAAAGGATTGTTGCGTTTCTTTAAATTCTTAAGTTTTCGTAATTCAGTTTTCGTAATTCGTACTGAACAGTTTTAACCTCGTGTGTAATGCGTTATACAGATTGTTTATGCTATAATGGATTATGCAGACCCGTCGTTAATATCGATTGATTGACTCTTTTTATTTGCTAATTGGTCCTTTGACGGTTATTACGTCAGTTGACGAATTTTTTTTTTTAATTAATTAATTTGAGCCTTAAGGCTGTTGACGCAATCAAATGCTTGTGTGGCTGAACCAGCTCAATTTTGAACATTTTGAAGAAGAAATATATGGTAAAGGAAGGAGCCAACCCGGGGATTTGAACCGGAAACCTCTGATCATCGCCGGGCCGAAAGATTCTCCAGAATTGGTCAGAATAGTTCCCATAGCCGCTGAAGGAGCATGGTAGCATCTCACGCTACCCTGGCCGGCAGTCCTGGCGGGGACTTTGCCAAGGTTCCCTTTTCAAGGGTTCGCTAAGCCAGGTTAAGCTCTCACCGCTCAGCCACGATGACCACAGTAAAGTCTAAACATGAAGTTGACTAATTACAATCAAATGAAAAATTATAATCAAACGAAAAATAAAGAAAACACACATACAGTTGTTTACCGTCAATATCAACTTCGGTTCGTCTTTGTGTTGCATACCGCACGTTGCGTGTTTTTTTTTTAAATTTCGATTTATTTCTATCCCCCCCCCCCCCCTCCCTCCCGGGCTATTTACCTTCGGTGGGTTGTAAATACCTGGACAACATACAATGGTCCCATGATGTAGATTTACATCTTCTTTAAAAATAAAAATCATTCGTACGTTCAAAGTTCACTTTTTCTTCAGTTAACTTAAATCAGGGTTCAAATTTTAATTTGTTTTCAAAGGACGAAGGTGGATTCCACCGCACCATTCATACGACGCTACATTTGTCCCGTCAGCCGAGAGGCTTCCTCAGACAGACTTCAAGAGAGGCCGTTGGACCACGCAATTCAAAATGAGAATGACGTTTTAATGGCATTTAAATGCGAATTCAATTACCCGGTGTTGCTGCCTTTTCTCCACCAGCCCAGAAAAAAATAATAATAAACATTCAGTGTCTGTCTCTATCTCACTCATTCAGTGGCGTTGGAAAATAGAAACCAAAACAATTGTACAACGATCACAGAGGGTTCAGAAGGAATGCGAAAAAAATTTCAAGCTAATTCCCATCTTCCTAACGAGGCAAATTCTGATATAAAACAGTCGTCACTTGTGTCTCAGAATGACAGATAACGGACCATTACGACATTGTACACTGCTTAATTACAGTAGGATAACATCGCCACGGCTAATTATCTACAAGTTGTTTTAATTTAAGACTCTTGTCATTTCTCTTCTGGCCACCGTTTTGGATTTCGCGACTGAAGAACTAAAACTCTTCTAATATTTTGCCTTTGTTTCTACATTTAAGGGGTGGGATGGGGGCTGTTGCGCCATTTTTTCAAGAACAAACAATTACCTGAATGTTTTCGTCATTTTTGGTGCACGTTATGTCTTTGCTGCCGTTCGTGCCACTCAAACTTGCGTCAAATTTGATGATGTTGATGGGTAAAATGAAAGAATCTGTTTCAGCTAAACGGGACACTCAAATGCCAGAATAGCTTGGCCAAAATCTTATTTATCAAGCAGCAAATTAACGTCCCTGCCATGAGCGTAAGCAGGCGTGGAGCTGGGAGGCAAGATACGCAATTTTTATACCTCAATCGGCCTTGGCTTTGATAAACAAAATACGTTCCTTGCTTTAAGGACAGTTAAACGCTACTGCTTCCGAACTGACATATACTTGGACTATTCCATTTGCAGCACAATTGACAATTTCCGCACCTATTTATTAAGAAGGCAACAACATAGCGTAATTTTTATCATTGTATTCCGCAAAAGTAAAAACAGTCACTAGTTCGACAACTGGCCACATGGGCTTAGGACTCAATACGAGCGGTGGAAACATCAGTAGAATCAGTGGTGCCCAGAGGGGTGGGGGGGGGGGGCCGGGATCCAATGGGCCCCCACCCCCCACTGCCCTTTCGGGGGGGGGGGGCTGGAAAAATATCGATGTATTAATTATGTAACAACACCACACCAGTCATAACAATACAACACTATAAATCTAGAAAAAGAACATTTTGCCGGCCCTCAGCCTGGGTGGCTAAAAATGGTTTCTTTTTGCCGAAAACATACTTAACCTGTTAATTTTGCATTTCATTGTCCCCAATGTGATGTTCCCCTGGAGGTTTCTTCGGTTGTGTAGCCGCCTGTTTGCATGCCCCACTGCGCATGCGTGGCGCAGTCCTCCCTTATAAAAGCGAGAGCGTGGACGCTTCTGGCATTTATTTTCCTCTCAATGTGTCAGGCGGTGACTCGAGAGGGGAGACAGGGCGGGATTAAGTTAAGTATGTTTTAGGCAAAAAGAAATCATTTTTAGCCGGCTGGGTTGAGGGCCGGCAAAATGTTCTGTCGTATTTGCCAAAACATATTCACCTGTTAATTTTGCATTAACAGGAGACCTCGTCAAAGCTAGGGGGCAAGCACCGCCGTGACGGGCGCCCTGGGCTGCAAGGCAGGCTCCCTTCCCGCCCTCCCCCCAATTTTTTATTTTTATTTCGCACTTTATTCAGAACGTTGAGGAAACAGGAATTCGGATCTCTTTCGTAGGGATTGGTGGCCCTGAAAAGGACCGTTGTTTAGTGGGTCTTGTTTCCATCTGGTTGGTGGCTTGCTTCCTTCATCGATGGCTTGTTTCTGCTTCGTTCAAGTCTTAAGGAGGGATTGACCACGGTTCTGGCTGCGACGATTGGTCCCAGCCGGTGTAGTCCCTGTTCTTCTCTTGACATATCCCTTAGGTAGTGGGAGGTGAAGGTTGAATGGTGAGGCCAGAATGCTGCTGCCAGGATCTCTTCGATCGGAGTGGCGTTGTGGTGGGCCCATGAAGTGGAGATTGCTCTGACTTCATGTGCCGTCACTCTCATGATCTTGCTCATGCTACGTTTGTCATAAGCTGCTTCGATTGTCTTTTTTATCCAGCGGGGAAGGTTTCGCCGGATTGGGAGTCAATTGGGAGGAAGAGTTGGTTTATTCCTTTGCGGATGCCGTCTTTCGGGCTAGATAGAAGCGTAGAGCTCTGACACGACAAAGGAGACGTTCGGGTTCATTTGCCGGGAAGGTGATGGGTTTGGACGGTTCAGATGGTTTTCGGGTTTTTGCTCTGAAGGTTGCTCTTGGGTGGAGAGTTACGGAGGAGAAATTGGGTCCGAAAATGCAGTAGGCTGGGTCGGCCGAGAAGGCTTGGCCTTCAGAACAGCGTAGGCTTGCTGTAAAGAGTTACAAGGAAGACAGTTTTCCGGTCATGAGGTGGAGCAAGCTGTCTTGCATTGGTTCATAGGGTTCTTCCATTAAGGATTGTAGAACAAGGGATAGGTCGCATCGGTTACAGTTCGTCTGGTTGTTGGGTGTTCGTTTTCGAAGGACCGAAGTAATGCTGAGATATGGAGTAGTCGTTGAGCAGGTTTGTTCTGTTTGCCGCTTTGAATACTGAGTTTAGTGCAGAACGATAGACAAGGATTGTTGAGTCCTTTAATTTGTCATTCTTGAATATGTCACTGAAGAACTTGAAGAGGTCTGGTAAAAGGGGGTCGATTGGATTAATTTTCCTTGAGATACACCAATGAATCCATTTGGACCAGTGACTGTCGTACATGCGGTTTGTTGAGTCTCTGGTTGCCTTTCAGGCGATGCGTTCGGCCTCTTCGAGATGAATTCCAGCCTTCTTGAGGAGTTTGACGATAGTAGCCATCCGTGTAAGTTGAGGTTTGCGAGATTCAGACCCTTTCTGTTGTGATAGAAGATCTGGTAGAAGAGGCAGGCTTCTTGGAGTGTCTACTACTAGGTCTAGAAGGAGTGGAAACCACGCTGCTGATGGCCGAAGTGGGGCTATTAGGAGGAAGAGGCTCTGGCTTTCTTCTATTTTCTGAAGTACCTGTGGTAGCAATTTGAAAGGAGGAAACAGGTATGCGTACAGGTTGTGCCATGGAAACGTTAGGGCATCCACTGCCATTGCCTTTTCGTCCAGGATCGGACTGATGTAGCGGGAAAGTCTGGCATTATGCTTCGTGGCGAATAAGTCTAGCATCAGTGTGCCTCAGATGTTGAAGAGATATTCGCAGATGGATTTCTTGAGGCACCATTCGCCCGATGGTGGTTTCCGGCATGACAAAGAGTCTGCAATCACATTCCTGTTGCTTGGGATGTGTAAGGGCAGTAGGGTGATGTTGTTCGGAATGCAAAGGTTGAAGATTTCTGAGGTCAGACTGTGCAAGGATCTTGATTTCTTTCCTCTTTCTTTGCGGATGTAGGCCAGCGCTGTCGTGTTGTCGACTTGGACCTGGATTACTTGGTTTTGGATTTGGGGCAGGACATGTTGGAGGGCAAGAAGAATTGCATGTAGTTTGAGGATGTTGATGTGGTCCTTGTTGATTGACGGCCATAGACCTGATGTTTCTTGGTTGTCCAGGTGGGCTCCCCAGCCATCTTGGGATGCATCGGTGAAAATGAGGCGATCGGGTGAGGGCTCATGGAGGGGCATTGTCTTCGTGAGGTTCGTAATGTTCGACCACCATAGGAGGGTTTTGAAAGGAAAGTCTTTGTCGAAAGGTTTCTGTTTGTCTGGGTGGTTTTGGTTGATTGACCAGTTGTCTATTTGATGGTGGTGGAGAGGCCTGACCATCCACCGGCCGTAGGGGACAAGGCTTGCCATTGCGTCCATCTTCCCGATGAGGCAGTTTAATTCCCAGGGTGAAAAGCATTTTTGTTTGCGAAAGAGACGGATGTGTTGCAGAAGGTCTTGGATTCGGCCTAATGAGGGAAAGATTGTTGCCGATCGTAGATTGAACTCGGCTCCGAGAAAGGTGCAGGACTGAGCTGGGCTTAGATGGGACTTTGCTTGATTCACACCAAATCCCAGTTGGTTTAGCAAGGAGATTGTTATGTCTCTGTTGAGGACAAGTTTGTGTGGGTCCGGGTTGTTGAGTGCCCAATCGTCCAGGTAAGTGCTGGCTTGAATTTGTTGCTGGTGAAGGTGTGCTAGGATTGGTTTCAGAACCAGGGTGAAAATTCTAGGTGCAGCGTTTAACCCAAAGGAAAGACAGCGGAATTTGTAGACCGTTTGGTTGTAGATGAAGCGAAAGAGGTGCGTTGTTGCCGGGTGAAGCGGGACGTGAAGGTAGGCGACTTCTAAGTCGATTGAGACTGGAAGTCGTTCTGTTTGAACGAAAGACGGATTGATTCTAAAGTTTCCATCTTGAAGTGGTCCTTGAGAATGAATTTGTTCAAATTGATTCTAAAGTTTCCATCTTGAAGTGGTCCTTGAGAATGAATTTGTTCAAATTGATTCTAAAGTTTCCATCTTGAAGTGGTCCTTGAGAATGAATTTGTTCAATGGTTTCGTGTTGAAAATTAGACGTAAGCCTCCTGATTTTTTTGGGCGGGTGAAGATCGTGCTGCAGAATCCCGGTCCGGGGTTGAGGCATTCTTTGACAGCATTCTTTCAACATACTTCGTTCCAGTACTTACATTTTCCTTACACTATGCAGCCACAAATTAGGTAAGCTAAGATTTAGTTTGATGACAGTAATTTTACCAACTTTATAACACGTTTTGTGTAGTTGTAGCTATGTCATTCTGTTCTTGCATGACCTCAGTTTCGGTAAGTGTCGATATCCCAAAAATAAACAAAGCACAAAGTAACTGGCATTATAAACCCAACCCAAACCAAGACGGTTGACGGAAAGATTCATTTTTAGTATTTCTCTATACGGCAGTAATGTCATAAATTGTTAGAAAACAAAAACGAACTCGTTTGATGGTTAAGGTAATATAAGATTTAACTCAGTCATGCTAGCTGGCATCTAATAAAAAGGTGCTCCTTAAACAGCAAAGTTACTTTAAAATTTCCTAAAACCTAACCTGGCACAACTGCCCGTCTCTGTTGTTGACATCCTTAGAATAGCCTAGGAGTTGTAAAATCAGAATCAGCTGGAGTTAAAATTCCCCCCAAAATGGGATAGGAAACAGTTATACCACGCGCCATGGCTGTTTGCTGTGACGTGCATATCACGTGACTGGGCTAGTCCAATTAGACGGCCAAACAGCCGTTGTTCTCGTTCGTTATTGGCTAACTCATGGTGACGTCACGGCAAACGGCCATTGCGCATGGTTTAAGAACGTTGGGTGTAAGAAAGAGAATAGCAAGAGTAAAAACTAACCATGCATGATGACGTCGGAAAAAACTAAAGAAACCACAGAAAGTGCTTCCAGGTTATAAATTTAGAGCAACGGTGCTTCAGACAATGTATGAGCTGAGTACGAGAGTTTGTACCCCAACTCGGCTCATGGGTTCAGCTTAAAAATTCGATTTCTGTCAAAATGAGGCATCTACGGCGATTTTAGACCGATTTTTAAATACAAATACACTAAACTGATTGTTGATGAGAGTCAGTAGCACACGCCGTTTAAGTATATTCTTAGAACTGGAAACATGAACTGAAATCTTAGTGAGAGCCAAAGGGAAAACTATAAACATAAAACTTAAAACTTCAATCCACTCCTCTGCTCAGGGACGACGCTAGAATCACTTTATTGGGGAGGCGGCAGTAGGGCAGCAATTTTAGCCAGGGGGGCGAACCGAAAAATTCAACTTTAGCGGTTCCCTTCCCCCCCCCCCAAAAAAAAAAATTCAAAATAACACACTTGTAATTCTTTCTCACACCGAACGTTCTTAACTGCTTCATACCCTATTTTTTGGGAACATTTTTAAATCCAGCTGTAAAAAAGATGATTTTTCAACTCTTACAGTAACAACTGGGCTCTATTGATGTAACCTCAAGTCCTTCTTGTCGCGTTGAAAGAAACTAATATAGTTTTCTTAATAAATAACCAGAATTTTCTTCTTTTATACGTTTTATTTTGCACTGATGAGTGGGGGGGGGGGGCGCCGGGGTGGCCAAAAATGTGGTGGGGCGCGCGCCCCCCTTCGCTCTCCCTTAGCATCGTCCCTGCCTCCGCCTATTATAAGCCCAAAACCTGTTTCAGAGTTTATTATTTATTAAGCAGGAGGAGGAGTGGGCTGCACCATGCTGAATCGACCCCTCGCAATTACGTCTTTCTTTACTAATTTAAATTCTTGTTGCTTGGCGCTAATCGTAAGTTCAAGGTTAATAACCCCTCCTACAAGAGCGTACGCCACAGGTGGCCTAGCAGCCGTTTGGATCAATCGCTACGTTTTCATGGCCAGTGCGTTGACCAACATGTTGCAGTGTTACGAAAAGACCAAGCCGTTACAAAGTGGAACATAAGGTTTGGCAGGTAACACGCTTAAAGTTGGCAAGCCACTCCACACACAATCACAGGTAAAAGATGGAGGAAGAAAAAAAAAGTAAACTCTTTGACGCAGACCACGGCAACCACGTCCGAGGACAAACCGATCAATACCACGGACGGACGTGTGAACAAACAAATGAGTTCCTAGTGTAAGACCTACACGCATGTTAGCAACTACACACACGCACGCACGATTTAAGATAAAACAACAGATGATATTAACGATTCTGTTTCGTTAGTCCGCATTGAAAAGAAACTAAACATGTTGTCAAGGGATGGCCTTTAACTCATGTATACTGGGTGATTTTATGATAGGTTCACCAGACTTGGAGATCGACTGATCAGGGTGAGATACAAAAGGATTAGTTGTTAATCAGCATGGAGGAAAACAACTCTTCAAGACAAGGCCGGATTAAACCTTGTAGAGGCCTGGTGCTTAAGTTTTAATGTGGCCCTTTTCCCTCCCCCCCCCCCCCTGCAGAAAAAGGATTTTTTTAACAATAATTTTTTTTTGTAAAAACAGCATAAAGTATTTTTTTTTTTAATTTAAGGCTGCTAAATATTAATTAAGTGGTTCTCTGCAAAGAAGAACGATAATTGGTAGGATAATTGGTTGTGTCGATTAATCTTTGGTTCTCTGGACTGGCCTGGTGGGTTTTATCCGAGATTTTTCAGATGCGTGCATGTTTTTTATTTTATTATCAAACAAAAAAACTTATATTAGTTACTTATATTTCGTTATGGAGTGCAATATAAATGTTTTAATGCCTGGTGCAGCACGCAAATGTTGCACATTGACATAAGTCTTTCTTTACATCCAAGTTTTTACTTGTGACAAGCCTTTGAACAGCCCTTAGATTCGCTTCAAGGCGATCATGTGAATGGAGCAAAAAGCACATCCGGTCATCGGCTCCAGGAAGATATTGGTGAAAGTTGATTCGTAATTTGGAATTTTTTTTAGACAGTGTCGTCTAAAATGTTTCATGCGCTAAGAAAAAACGCTCCTGAGAACCACCTAATTAACTTTAAGCAGCCTAAAATAGTACCTGCTTTATTTTTCCGTGTCTGTGAGGCCCTCTTGAGGCCTGTGGCCCGGGTGCTTCAGCACCCAAAGCACCCCCCTTAACCCGGCCCTGCTTCAAGAAGGGAGATGCAGCTAACCCATCAAATGACAGGCCAATCGCTTTGACCGATGCATGATCATGGAATCAATTGTGAAATCGGTTTTGCTGGAATATTTCCTAGACAACAGTCTGATCAGCGAGCAACAATTCGATTTTTAACGGAAAAATCAGTAGTGGGGATGCATTGACTTATGGACTGTAGAATGGTTATGGTTGATAGAAACTGAGGCAACACAGAATTGGATATTAGGCCACAGATCACCCACTCCCCCTCACTGTCCTCTTTGGATACGAGTTCCACGGCATATTTTCGTTGTCACTAACACGTCTTCTTTGGCCAGTTCGTCATTATGATTCCCATCCGACCAGAGCACGTCCACACATTATCGTGTGTATGGGGTACCTGATCACGATGACACCTATACCTGCGCTTTTATAGGTGGGAGACATAAGTGTCAGAGCAGTGGCGTAACTAGGGTTTTGTACTGGAGGGCAACACTAGGCATTTAGCCGAATGGCGTGGAGGGAGAACCGAGTAAGAGCCCCGGAAGCTGATGCATTTTTGCTATTTTCCAGCATTTTCTGGCCTTGTAAAGTGCCGTTGGAAACATTTTTATAAAACCAGTTTTGCTGACTGCATTATACGCATAAAAAAATGTGTAATGTAAATCTTTCAGTTTTTCATACTAGATACATATTTTTTAAACACTGAAACCTTTTTAGAAATGTTGGGAATTTTAAGCAAAATATGGAGTTAGTAATTCTTACTGTTTATCTTTACTGATTTTCGTATTTCTCCATTTGTTACGTGGTGTTACTGGTAGTGATTTAAAGGAGAAACAGTAGAAGAATAAATTAGCTAAGATGAAAGTTGCGTCTTTGACCTCAAAATGCAGCCATTTAACGGTAATAATTTTTTAGCTATGGAAAGAGTGACTTGTCCAATTTGCCTAATAAGCTTTCACAATCTC